>PVJH01006273.1:0-103264 GCA_004026705.1 Nesogale talazaci
AGCCTTAGTGGAATGGGGTGCCTCTGGCTTTTAATTTGGGGATCTGGGTTCTCTGACACACAGGGGGAAGCTTCATGCCTTTGGATTAAAGATTACAGTGAGTAGCAGGCCTCTGGGAGTGTTAGAAGTCCTAAAAGAACTGTGTAGCCTATCCAAAATAAACAAATCCATCCAAAGCATTTCCAATCTGTTAACTTTCGTAAGGAACCCCCAAATCATGAGCACTGCCTGCAAGCTCTGTGTGGTCAGTGAATTATGGATCCTTGCTGAAAGATACAGTAATACAGAGAGCCGTGTGAGATGGAGCAGAAATGTTGACGACCAAGCAGAAATATAGGAAATTCACAAAATGAACCAAAGTGTCCTTTTTTAAAAATCAGAATTAAATAATAAAATTAGAAGTGACTCAGGGATGGAGCCAAAAGAAAACCAGGAGAAAATGCGTTGCCAGTTTTTCACAAGCATTTCTTCGGTTGTGGTTGGATGTGTTGATGGACTCTCTTTCTTCCCATAAGGAACTAGAGTCTTGAGAGAATCGGAATTCCAAAACACTTCACTAAGCTCACATGGAGCCTACACATGAATTAAGTGGTGTTGTGGAAACAGAACAAGAGATCCGGCGTGGTCTAGAACCCAAGAATAATGTGCATCAGGATTGTATCCTCTCACCCTACTTATCGAACTTTAGGCAGAGCAAGTCATCAGACGTGACAGTCATCAGACTGTCATCAGACTTATATGAAAAATAAGGCATTAGGGGTGGAGGCAGGCTTATGAAAATCTGTGACAGGCAGATGACACAATCTTGCTTGCTTAAAGTGAGGAGGACGTGAAGCACTTACTTGCTGCTGAAGAGTCAGGACTGCTGCCTCTGGTAGAGATTACAACTATACATGTAAAGAGAACCAAAATCCTCATGCCTGGATCAGCAGGTAACATGATGGTAACTAGAGAAAAGATTGAAGTTGTCGAAGGATTCTATCTCACTTGTCTCAAAAATCATAGTTCATGGAAACAGCAGTCAAGAGGATCAAAAGATGCCTTGCATTGAGTCAATCTGCCATCTGCCGCACAAGACCTCTTTCAAGTGTTGGGGCAAGATGTCACTTTGAGAACTAAGGTGCGCCTGACCCGCCATGCCATTTCCCAAGGTCTGCTAGGCAGGTGAAAGGTGGACACTGAGGAAAGAGCTCGAGAGAAAATCAATGTGTTGGAGTTACGGCCCGAGCCAAGAATATTCAAAGTACCCAAAAGAACTGCCCCGGTGGGTTTCCAAGACGCTAACTCTTTATGAGAGCAGAAAGCCTCCTTTCTCCCAGGGAACAGCTGTGCTGGCAGGCTGGTGACCTTGCAGTTAGGAGCCTGATGTGCAGACACTGCGCCCGTGGAGTATTATTTCCAAGGTGCCCAAAGAGTTTCTCCACACAGGTAATCATTTTCCCAGCACGCCTCATAACTTGTGTCATGCCCAACGTAAAGATCATTCAGACGGGGGGGTGGGAACTCTCCCCATATGAGATAGACAGAAGCAGAATCAAAACCACACCCCTTTCCCTGACGTGGAACTTACTTCGCCAGGGTCTACTGCTGCTGTGTGAATGGCCAGAGGACTGAGAGGAAGGGAGAGGTGGCTGAGAGCGCCCTGCTCCCACTCGGGGTGGCCAAGGCAGGTCACTGACCTCCAGCGGCTAAAGGTCTAGACCAATGGCTCTCAGTCTTCCTAATACCCCTACCCTTTTACACAGTGCCTCAGGTTGTGGTGACCCCCCCCCCAACCATAAAATGATTGCCTTTGCTACTTTATAACTGTTCTTTTGCTACTGTTATGAATCGGACAATTCCTGTGAAAGGGTTGCTTGACCCCGAAAGGGGTCGCAATCCACAGGTTGAAAACCACTGGTCTATTGAAAGCAACAGACTATACAAATTTTTTTTTCTGAGTATTCACTGATATAAAAAAGACTCCGATTCCTGAACAAATAACTTCTTCATTTCATCCACCTTCTCTCTTTTATTGTAATAAGCAATTTTATTGTAAGCCCTTGCCACTCTTGCAACAATCCACACATCAATCTTTTTTTTTTTTTTGGGGGGGGGGCATCACTGCCCTCTGGTGGTTGTGGAAGCTTTCCAGCCTTGCTCCTGGAGAGCTGCTGCTGGATTTGAACTGCAAAGCCCATGGCTGCAGTCCCACACTCAACCACGACACCACCGGGGCTCAGCCGCATACATCAATCTTATCAAGCACGTTTGTACATATGTTGCCATCACCATTTCCAAAACATTCTCTTTCTACTTGATTTCAGCTCCTCCTTTTTACTCTCCCTCCACTACCCTCTCACCCACATGAACCCTTGATAATTAATAAATTGCTTTTACTTTCATATTTTACACTGTCTGCTATCTCCCTTCATCCACATTTCTGTTGTTCATCCCACTGGGGGGGGGGATAATCATTAAGATGATCAAAAGGATCAGTGCTCCCCTTTTCTCCCTCTTCTCCCCTCTGCTCCCCCCATCCTCATTTACAGATTTTTTGACCAGTAAATGTTAACAGCTTAGAAATTTCACAATGGTCCTGAAGTAGTTTCAATCACCATCCCCCTCAAACTTCTTTGGTGCCCACAAGGACTTTATTTTTCTAATAGCTATTGGCCAATGTCCTGCCAGACTGGGGATGGCACACTTTCCTATGTACTATGGACAAGGCAGTGAAAACATCATCTGCAGCACTGCTGACAACATTTCCACAGCCAAAGGCAATGTTCCCACGCAGTTCAGTCCTCCACGCTGTCCAGTGATAAATCTCTCCTATCTCCAGATGCAGGAAAACCATCTCAAGGAAAAGGAGCAGGGCCCATTTTTGCAGTCACCAAAGTGTGGCAAAGAAGCAGCCTGGGTTATGGCAGAAAAGAAGACAATACCCTTCTCACGATTTCTTCCTCCCTTGTAATTCCTAGTACACCGTATGGTGTGTGCTCTTCAAAGAAATATCCTGTTTATTAAGAACAGGTTCTGTATAGCGAAAAGACTGCAGTATAAAGGGCCTGTGGGATGCCAAGGCAGACTGGTAGCCTACAAGGCAGGAAGCAGAAATCTCCTGGCATCTGTCCTCAAAACAGAAAGATGATTCTCTCTTTCTGTTTACTACTCTTTGTGCCATGTGAGCAGCAGCACTCACAGACCAACATTGAAGGAGGCAAACAAGAGAAAAAACAACAGTATTATGATCAATACAGTAAAGACAGCAAAACAGTAGTTGTTGATCCCATTCTGGGTCCGGATGAGACCATGGATGTCTGAATAGCTTTAGCTGGTGTCTACAGGGTTCCGAAGTTCCTTGTTCAACCATCGATTGGCACATCTTTCTCCATAGGTGCTCCTGGAGGATATGGGAGCCTTGCTTTCAGACAGTAGCCAAGCACAAAACACCTGCATGATCCAGGGAGCCAATGAAAATAGAGGAAGGTACAAATACGTCATCTGGGACTCAGCAACAGAGTGGAGGCGGGACGAGAGAGAATTCTGGGGCATCATCAATCCTGTAACTTCTCTCATTTCCGCTGTCTTTCCTTGGGCCTAAAGAAGTGTCAGCCTTTCCTCTCTCTGGCTTCGAGGAAACTCCCTCCTCCCAGTCTGTGTCATGCCATCTCTTATCCAAGCCTCGGAGAGCCAATACCACTGAGTTCAAAAAAAGAGAAAACGTTTGAAAACTGATTGTGTTGACAATTGTCCAACACTTCTTGATGTGATTCAACTCTTGGGTTGTAGGATATTTGGATCATGTCCCAATAAAACCGTTTATTAAAAAAAAGAAAGAAAGAAAGCAAGAACGGAAGCTCCATCTTTCTCTCAAGGAGCATCTGCTGATTTCACCAAAGACTGCAGAAAACTTGATGCATCTGAATTCTGGTGTTGGCAGGACGATTCAAAGCAACATGGAGTTTGAGAAGAGCACTAAAAAAACCTGTCTTAAAAGAAGGATGGCGAGAGTGATCCTAAGAGGTGAGGCTGGTGAAACGTCACTTGACATACTTGGGACATGCCATCCGGAGACACCAGTCCAGCCAGTACAAGAGCAGTCAGTTGTTGCTGTTATTAGGGGCTGTCAGGTTGGTTCTAGCTCTTAGCAAACCGAGGTACAACCCAAGGGCAAACACTGCTGCCACCTGCACGATTGTCCTGAGGTGTGAGTCCATGGTTGGTGCCACTGCGTCAATCCATCTCATCAAAGGCCTTCCTCTTTTACACAAGCATGACTTGTCTCTCTTGACAACATGTCCCCAGGACATGAGACAAAGTCTCCCCATCCTTTCATCTCAGGACATTCTGGGTGTACTTCATCCAAGACAGATTTATCTGTTCTTGAGGTGGTCATGGGACTTTCTGTATCCTTTGCACCATAATTCAAATGTATTAATTTGGTCTTCAGTCTTACTTATTCAACGTCCTACCTTCCCATGCATTGAAGGCAATTGAAAATACCACGGCTTGAGTTTGCAGCAGCACAGTCTTCAAGTCACATCCTGCTTTTATGCGGCTTCAGGAGGTCTTGTGCTGCGGATACACACACCCATTGCAATGGTCACCTGAGCTCCTGACTGCTGCTTCCAAGAACACTCATTGTGCATCCAAGCAATACGAAATCCTAGACAACTTCAATCTTTTCTCGGTTTATCATGGCGTTGCCTACTGGGCCAGTTGTGAGGATTTCACTCATAACCCACACTGAAAGCCACAATTCTTGATCTTCATCAGCAAGTGCTTCAAGGTCTTCTTTACTTTCAGTACACAAGGTGGTGTCATCTGCATATCACAGGTTGTTAGTAAACCTTCCTCCAAGCCATCTTCCCATTGCTATGTTTTTCTTCATATAATTCAGCTTCTCTGATGATGTGCTCATCATACAAACTGCATAAGTATGGTAAGAGGACACAAACCCAGTGCACATCTTTCCTGATTTTGCTGTTCAGAGGCAAAGGATGATGAGTCTTCATCCCACATATTTTAGACTTGCTATCAGGAAGACCAGTCCCTGCCGAAGGATCTCATGAGATTTTCTGATGATGTTGCCATGGTATCCATGGGATTCCAGTGGCTATTTCCTCAGAAACGGCTAACTCCTCCATCTGGAAGCTCTGCTGAAGCCTATTCACTTTGCATGAGCCTGCTAGTATTTGAAACACTGGTGACATCACTTCCAACACCGTGGCAACACAGAATACACTAAGGAAGACAAACAGATAGACAAGTGGTGGTTTCAAAGATGCCCTCATCTTTATTATTACAGTTGTGCATTTCCAGTTCAGTCCATTTGAGCAGCTTTATTACATACATACTGTGTCAGTGCATAGTCTGATACTGTGGCTAAAAGACAAAGAAAAGGCAGGCACTGTCTTGAAGAGATTACAGCTAGGGAGGTAAACAGACATGTAAACATAATTCTGTCTAGCTTTAAACAGGATCGATTGCAATTGGCCATAATCTAATAGAGATGATTTGCTTGGGTTGGAAGGTCCATCTGCAATGACAGCAGTCCCGGTAACAAGAACATGTTTACACCCATCACATTCTCCCTGCGGGGGGAGAAAGGGATCACAAATAATATGCTCTTTTGTTAAGAGAAAAAAACACACGAAGAAGCGCCCTAAAAATTACTAATAGTTATTCCTCTTTTTTTCTATACAGTGATCATTATGTTACCTTCTTCCGAGGTAACAAGATATTAAACATTTCTGGTAACTGTTGCTTGCACTCTAAAAATGTATTGAGAACATTTAAGCTGTGACTCTTTTGTGACACCATAAATGCTGTAAATTTAAAATCCAAGATCAGATGTCTTTTTTAACAATCAAAAGGAAAACAGGAGACTTGGCCATACCCTTGCTTTGAGTCTAGAAAACAAGGCCCGCGTTCCCAGCCTCTGCTCGCTCACAGGAAGGTCTCTAAGACTCTTTCTAAAACACACGCACCTGCACAGCTCAGGCCCCCCCCCCACCTGGGCTTCTCACTGCTGGTGTGAAGAGCACCGGGAAGGTGCGCCGCCACGTCCTGCAGGCTCACTGTGCACTGCCAATTTCACTGTCAGTTTCAACTCAGAGTGACTCTAGAGGATGGAGTGGGACTGTCCCTTTGGGGTTCGGAGAACTTCCGTCTTTACGGGAACAGACGTCTCACCTGACCCTGCACAGAGTGGCTAGTGGTTTCCACCCACTTCAAGTAGGATGACAAGAGAGAAGGAAATGGAGGGTAAGACGATCACACATAAATAATGTATCACTGTTCAATTCTGAGGTTTCCATGTTGTACCAAGACTGGACACAGATCACAAAAAGCACTGGAACAATCCCTTTCAAACACACACTAACACACGCAACTTTTTTATGTCCCCTGATCTGTGCATCGCCCAATAAAAGAATTAAAATAATAAAATGAAACACTAACACTTTCTGAAAATTGTAATTAAGTTCACTAAAAAATAAATAGTTTGCATGGAGTGGAGATGCAATGCCCATCTGTAGACAACTGGACATTCCCTCACAGAGGGGCCACAGGGAAGAGATGAGCCAGTCAGGATGCAGTATAGCACCAATGAAACACACAACTTTCCTCAAGATCTTTGGTGCTTCTGTCCCCCCACTACATTAACCTCAATTCTACCTTACAAATTGGATCAGACCAGAGCATGCACATTGATACAGCTAAGAGTCTGAAACACAGTGAAGCCAGGATAGATAAACCCCTCAGGGCCAACAAAAAAGGAAAGTAGAGATACGAGGAGGATTTACAAGACGTTGGAGGGAAGAAAAGGGAATCAATCACAATGATCAATCTAGAACCTTCTTCCAGGGGTACAAATAAAGGAAAAGTGGGCGAGGGGCAACGGAGGACGATTCAGGATATGGAAATAATATATAACTTATCAAGAGTTTGTGAGGGAGGGAGGGTGGAGGAGGAAGGGAAGGGGGAGAAATGGGGGAGCTTTTATCAGTGACTCAAGTGGGAAGAGCATGCTTTGAAATGATGATGGCAGCATATGTGCAAATGTGCTTGACTCACTGGATGAATGCGTGGATTGTGGTAACAGCTGTAAGAGCCCCCAGTGAAAGTGCTTTTAAAAAAAAAAAAAAGAATTAAGAAGATCCCAAACAGGAAAAATAAATAAATAAAATCTAATTTTCCTATTTTCGGCCTGCCATCATTTTTTGTCAATGCTTAATTATATAAAACAGACTACTTCCATTTTGCTTAATTAATCATCAGAGAAAATTCTGCTCCCTTTAAAACCTTTTCCCACAATACCTAAAATTAACAAAGCATGTCTGAAAATCACATATTCATCAAGTTAAGTTGTGTATCACCTGGGACCCAAGAGAAACTGCCTAACAGACTAAGATGCTTGCACTCTACTGAAGAGGCCAGGATAAAATTATAGTACACAAACTGTGCTGACATGGAACGCACTGGTGAAGTGATCACAAGTTGGACTGCAAGAGGGCAGTGAGACCACCAACACCTCTCAGGAAAGATGGGTTTTCTCCTGCCCACAGGGCCAGTCCGACTGCCCTATGTGGTTTTCTGCAAATCAGCATCCACTCCACGGCAGTGGAGTTTTCTGGGTTTTCTGGGTTTTTTTATATGAGCCAAATATTACATTCAAAAGAACATTTCAACTACCTCGGCCTCTATGAAGCTCATTTCCCTCTGTGATCTTGAACCTGTTCTTACAGCATCTTTGTAGCATTCTGTTTTCTAAAAGTGTCCAAAAATGCCTTGCCAGGATAGGGTGTTAGAAACTGGGTGGTAGGCAATGCCTTTTCTTCCTTTCAAGATTTGAATACGTTGCTCCAAAACAAGGCCTAACCCCACTGCTGTGCTACATGGGGTTTCTGAGGCTCTTAACTGTTTACAGGGGCAGACAGCTCCATCTTTCTTCCCAAGAGTGGCTGCTGGTAGTCTAAACTATCGACCTCTTCGTTAAAAGCCACAAATCCAAACCCCCTGAGCCACAAAGTTTTCTTCAAAAGTTATTAGTGACTATTAAATAAAAAGGCCACTATTGCTATTGACAGCAAAACATTGCATATTACATCCAGCCACACATTAATGGTGGGAGTGCTTTTGAATTGCATATTCTAGTGAGTATTGAAAAACAACTGTGTATCAATATCATACAGGAGATTGAAATGAGGTTGTCTAGTCCTATAAGTAGCCAGTCTTGGGAACTCCTAACCAGGGTCACCATGAGTCAAAATCAGCTTGAAGCAGTTGGTGGGTCTATAGCCCATAAAGTAACACATTCCATCTTTATTCTGATATAAACAGAATAACCTCAAATAGCAAACCTCAAACTCAGGAAATGTCTGAAATAGGCTTTGTGAAAAAGGACTGCCATTGCACAGGGGGCATAGAACAACCCTAAAGGCTGAAAGGTTTCTGGTGCTTCTCGAGCCTTTCTTCAGACTCAGATTGACTGCTAATGGATTTCAAGCCTGGAAAGTCAAGAAAAACCCCTAGGAAAAACTCATCCCATCTCTGGCTGGGGCACAGAGACAAACCGGATTCAAGTGAAGATCATGTCAGTACCATCTGGGCTCCTCACGAGAGGGTACAATCTGGAAAATGGATTCGAGGGCCTGGTACCCGAGTTATTTTTCACACAACTGTAAACAGGAAAGTGGTTTAAAATAAAAGAGTCCAGATGAAATAATCATGAAAATAAAGGTCATGATAAATCATTACATGACGATAAGATTTTAGTACATCAACAAAAATAAGAGACCAAGCTTGGCCCCAGAGCGTACAGCACAGTAAGATGTGACAACATATTTTCACATGAACCTTTTGCTCAAGTCTGAGACATGATTAGCCAATATCTACAATTGAAAAAAAAAACAGCTTATAGCAACGCTAGTAGGCAGAGAAGAATGATCCCTTTGGGTTTCCAAGGCTGCAAATCTTTACAGAAAAAGAAAGGTCTCAGAGGGACTAATAGAGTCGAACTGCTGACTCTGTGGTTAGCACTAGGCCACCAGGGCTACATTTATAATACTAGTCTTAGTGGCTTAATTTCTCAAAGAAGAGGATCCTTGAACAAAATTCTGAATTTCAAATGTTCGTGTGAAAAAAGAATAAACTGGCCTCAATTTTTTTCAACATCTTCTATCAGTACAAGTTCTTTAGAGGACTACAGAGGAGGTCACGGAGAAGGCTTGGAAGCAAAGAAGTTCGCATCGCTTTTTCGATTCCAAAACTTCCTTCACCACTGCAAAAAGGCAATCAGCAGAGTTTACTCCCTTAATGATTTGGCTGCAACATTTTTAAATGCCTTGTGCAGTCAGTATGGTGACCTTCCTTTCATTTCCTTCATGAACAAAAGAAAGAAGTTAAATACCCACCACATGATAGGAACCATTGACTGTTCAAGACAATAAATATGTGCATTTGTAGATGTACTATAAGGAATTAGAAGCACATTTTATAAATTTATCTTTTCACTGGTTACAGATTTTCTTTTTTTTAGTTCTGAGTTTATAAACTCAAAAATGTTCTATTCAGGACCCATGTGTCTAGACATACTAAATCAAATGAAACATCTCCATGAGACATCAGACTCTTGTAAATAATATAAACAGTCAATTCTCATTTACTCAAGGGATCATTATAGTGTCTAGAAGACCTAATTTCTTCGTACTGCCCTTTAAGCCTCCAGTATCTTATCTGTCTTACTGGCAGGCATCATTCCAGAAACAGTGATAGCCTAACAACTGTTCATGGCAACAACTGCACAATTGTTCCAAACATGTACTAGAGATTCTCATCTTCCATAATTACTCTGTGAAATCACACTTTTCTTGTGTCTGTTTTACACATAGGGAAACCAGGGAGGGAAAATGACTTGACTGTGACCATTCTGAAGTGGTACAGCAGAGACATGATCATCAAGTCTGATGACAGAGCCTGCATACTTTAACCAGTCTGTGGTTTTGCCTCTGGTAGGGAATTGTCACGGGGAGTCCTGATGGGGCAATGAGACACACATTGGGCTGGAAACCACAAAGGGGGCATTTCAAAACCACCAGCGGCTCAGCAGGAGAAAGATGAGGCTGACTACTTCTGTACAAGTTACACTTTAAGAAGTAGATCCACACGCCCTGGAGGTCCCTATGAGTCAGATGAGTCAGAACCGGCATGAGGGCAATGGGTTCCATTTGGGTTTTGGGAGATAATCACTATGAATGAAATTAAATCCAACCCAATTAATACGCTACGGGCTAGAATCCTCTCCTTCTCATTCTCCCTCTGTGTTTTGTGTGTTTCTCTTTTCTTCTCTCCTTTTTAAATAACCAAATGAATGGAGGAAGGGAAGGAGAAAGATACAACACGCAAGAGGCAATAATCTGTGCAAAGTGATGGCAAGATTTGGGAATGGTGCTGGCTGAACGTGATAAACATACTTAATGTTAATGAACTATACATGCAAAGATTGCTCAAATGGCAATGTTTGCTCCCTGTATATGCAACCACCCAGTTTAAAAAAACATGTGAATCCCAAGGCTAAGCTTGTTCCATGTAACATCCCTAAGAGGTAATGGTTTGTCTGTAGATGTCAACCCGTGTGCTTGATCATAGGCCCCCAGCTAACTGAGTTGTTGATTGTAATCGTTATTGCTTATCTTATACACGTTTGTCAAATATAATATATATTGATCAAAATCTGTACTACGTACTAGGCACTTTAGGACCCCACTTTGCTATGCCATTGCATTCCTTGGCAGTCACCTGTTTTTAACTTTCTGAAGCTAAACAAAATCCTCTAAACTGCTACACTGTAGAAAGAGTTCTCGATGAGCATGCATAGGAGTCTGGCAATGTAAACCAGGATTCTTGATCTTTGGGGAACCAATGACCTGAGTCCTAAGCTGGTGGTCCTTGCTTATCTGACAGTTTGCCACACACGTCCCGATTTCTAAGACAGCTTCTCCTCGATGTGCCATGAAGCGTCCAGAGGATGCTCTCTCTGTCTTAAAGGCGTTCATCCTTTGTCAAGAAACCCAGCACCACTGGAAATAGCAATCCCCACATTCTCTCAGTTTCTACTGAATTTTTCAAGCTGCAAAGGGATTAGTGGCTCTCAAAGAAAGGTCCTGACTCTTTCTCAAGGCTGAGAACCTGAGGGACGGGTGGCCTCGGAGTCGCCACAGTGACTTCATCCTGCATCTCTCCAGAGAGCTAATCAGGAGACAGCCTGACGCGGGCAGCACAAACAAGCCGGGAAGGAGTCTGCCTCGTGCAGGTGCTATCTGGCAGGAGACAGTCCCCACCCATCTTGCCAGGGCTGACCTCTCTGGCTTCACGACCCTTGCCACGTCTCGTCGTCCCTGTGACCTCCCTACTCTCAAACTCCTTGTAGATTCTTTAACTCCAGTGTTCAGTAAGTCACCTTATTCTATGCTGATTTGTTCTAACTTGCTCTCATTCTTTCCCAGTCTCATTAATTGTTTAATATACATTTTTCCTTTATATATGGTATAGAACTCAATTGTTTATAACACAATTTATGTACATATATGATCTGTATTCATTATTCCTCAGATTTCAAAATTAAACGCCTCCCCCCCCCCCACCACCACCACACCCAAAAAGTTACTATTGATATAGTTTGGGTTGTTTTTTTTTTTGGGAGGTGGGAATCACTGCCCTCTCTGGTGTTGGGAGTAGGAGGCCCAGCCCTGTTCCTGGAGAGTTGCTGCTGGATTTGAACCTCCAAACCAGTTGGCCACAGTCCTATGCAAAACCACTACGCCTATGGGGCTCGGCCCCAAAAAGTTACCATTGAGTAACGGTGACCTCCAGGTGGCTCCACGTAGAACCTCGATCCACAGGGTTTTCAAGGACTAACATCTTCCAGAAGGCAATGGTCAGACCTGATTTGCGAGGTGTCTGAATAGATTCAAGCCACCAACCTTTTGAGTTAGTCACCTAGCGCTTCACCATATGTGCTACCAGAGAGTCCTAAAATTACGCTACAACTAGAAAAAAAGCATTGTTTAATTCTTGGGAAAGCAGTTGGGTTGCTCTTGTTTGTTTTTGTTTGTTTGTTTGTTTGCTTGCTTGCCTTTGAAATGTATTCCTCAGAGATCAACGAGGCTTCTTAGTTCTCACAGTTTACTGGGTAAGAGTAGACTACCCTAATCACATGGACGAAACTGTATCGTACAGAATATCACATTTTCTTTTAAAAAAATTAGCTAGCATTGCAAAGTGATGAGCAGGCAGAAGTAGGTGGAGAAGTGAAATCTATATCGAACAAAGAGAACAAAAAGGTTCGCATGCTGCATCTTTGGCGCCTTGTCCCATGACTCTGTGATTGGAAACCAGGCCGGTCTTGGAAAAGCTGGTCACCTTGGAAAGCGCGGACACCTCTAAAAATAAAAATCAACATTTCCAGACTCTGCCATAATGGTTTCCTGGTAAACAGAGAGACATGCTTGCTATTCTAGCCCCACGCGGGACTTGGAGCAATTAATTATTCAATGTTTGAAAAGTGCTTTGAAGAGAAGAAGCTAAGTGCTAAAAATCATCGTCAATTTTCAGCAAACCGCACTGAAAGTGAACTCACCGGTTTGCGGCTGGAGAGCGAACCGTTCGTATAAATTCACGGTTCCTTTGTCCATTTCATTTGGAACGTGGGGCAAAGAGCAACATCCATGTGGAAACTTCAGGTCAATTTGTGAGTCCTCTGGGTGAGTGCCCTGAGTGCAGGTGTCATCGTTCAGAGAAGATGCAAATCCTATTGATGTGGTTTCACTGGAATCTACAGTGAGCTGCTTATTACCTGTCCCTTCATCCTGCCTTTTATCTCAATGAAATAATGAACACTGGATTTAACGTTTGTAAAACCGTGAGAGTGATTAAACTCCAGGTTCGTGTGCTTCTAGCTGTCAGTCTTGCAGACATTTACTTTGGTGGTCTTGGTTATATGGCATGTACAAATATGAATGAATTATCCAAGAATCCATTAACTTTTACTGACCAGCCATCCTATTTAAGTGCAAATGGCATCCCAAAGTGTAACTAATATTTAACCAAAAAAACAAAAATTTCACCACTGAAAAAACAGTGGCGTTGGGGGAAGGGAAGATGAAGACAATAAGTGGTATTATAGAGTGAGTCACCAGCAGGTCACACTATGTAAAGCTACCACATACTAATTGAGGCTAATTTGGGATTAAATATACAAATCATTTTCACCTCTGTCCACTTTGGCAGTCTTTACTAGACTAAGCAATAAATTATCTTGTCTAAAATGTTATTTTTTATTTCCTGTTTCCTACACCAAAAGAATATATGCACAGGTGCCAAAATTTCATGAGGTATTTTTGCTTTGTTTTAAGAATTACAATTTTTGGGGGGGGGCATTACTGCCTCTGGTGGTCGTGGGAGCCACTGCTCCTCAGAGCCGCCGCTGGGATTTGAAGTGCCAAGCCCGCGGGTCGCAGTCCTGCACTCAACAACTTACGCCACCGGGGCTCAGCAACATATATATATATCTTTTTTTTTTTTGGCATCACTGCCCTCTGGTGGGAGTTGGAGGCCCACTCTTGCTCCTGGAGAGCTGCTGCTGGATTTGAACCGCCAAGCAGGTGGGGCATAGTCCCGCTCTTCAACCACTACGCCACCGGGGCTCAGCCTTAAGAGTGAAAAGTTATACTGATAAGTCTTGTTTCCCCTTAGATTGTGTTCGATAGAATTTCACTTAAAAAGAGTGAGCTTTACTCCCCCAAATGCAGTTGTTAGAGCTCTCTTTGCTTGTAGAAGGGGTTTGTTGATGTAATCAGTAATGCCTTTTACAAATAAATTATCCAGTATACAGTTGCTATAGCGGTCCAAACCAGCAACCTCAGTTATGTCAGAGCACAACTGTGCCTGCCCCTTAGGGTTCTCATGCTTCCCCCGTCCCCAACTAGCTCATCGCACCTTTCTCCTGAGGTGTCACTCTTTGCACTTCCAAACTTTTGGCTCTCAACTGAGCTCATTAACCATTAGCACCCCCAAGAGACTCGAGAAATTTATTTCTTGTTAATAGAGGCCCAGAAGGCAGTCCCAAGTCAGCAGCCCTACACAGATCAAAAAAGTGCACCCTCATCACAATTGTTCTGCTTGAATCCACTGTTGCAATCAATGTGTCAATCCCACTCACACAGGGTCTTCCTCTGAGTAACCGATGATATCCAAGCAGGGGTCTCTGTGAATAACAAGGCCATAGTACAGGAGACAACGTCTCCCAAGCCTAACTCCTAAGAAGCATTGTGGCTGTACTTCCTCCAAGATAGATTTGTCCATTCTGGCGGTCCACGGTACTTTCATTATTTTTTTTCCCAACATCATAATTCAAATGAATTCATTCTTCCCCAGCTTGCCTTATTCATCGTCCAACTTTCACATGCTTATGAGGCTATTGAAAATACCACAGCCTGTAGGTTTGCATTAGTCCTCAAAGTGACATCTTTGTTCTTTAAATATGTCTTATGTACTTGGTACATCACTTGATTTCTTGACTGCTTCTTCCATGGGCATGATGTGTATCCAAATGAAAGAAAGCTTCAGACCTTTTCTCTAGTTATTGTGACTTTGTCTGTTGATCCAAAGAAGAAGGTTTTTGTTTTTTGTTGTTGTTGTTGCCTTGCATTTAGCTGTCGTGCTTCGCATCTTCTTGACTTTCAGCAAGCAAAGCTGCGTCATCTGCGTATGCTGAGTTATTCATGAGCCTTTCTCCCATCCTGATGCCACTGCTGCTTCGTATCGTCCAGCTTCTCGGGTCCTTTGCTCAGCACACAGACTGGATAAGTATGAGAGGGTACGAATTTGACACATATCTTTCCTCATCTGAAACCGGGCAATTTCCCCATGTTCTGTTCCAACAACTGCCTCGGGGTCCACATACAGGGTCCTCAGGAACAGAATTAAATGTTTGGCTCTCCAATCCTTCTCAATGCAACTCATTGTTTGGTATAATCCACACACCTTAATTCCTTCATATAATCAATAAAACACAAATAAACATCTTTCTGATATTACCTTCTTCATCCACAAGCCACCTGATGACAGCAATAATATTCCTCATTCCAGGTTCTCTTCTCTATACAGCATGATTTTCTGGCAGCTCACCACTGACACGTTGCTTCAATAATTTTTAATTATCTTCTTCAAAATGCTACTGCCATGTGATATTAATGATCCTGTTCAATAATTGTCACAGTCTGTTAGGGCACCACTCTTTGGAATGGGCACCAAGAGGGATCTCTTCCAGTCAATTGGCCAACTAACTGTCTCTCCAGTTTGTAGCAAGATGAAGGAATCCTTCCAGTGCTGCATCAGTATGTTAAAACATTCCAAATGGTACTCTGCCAATTCCTGGATCCTTGTTTCCCCCTAACACCATCACTGCAACTTGGACATCTTCCTTCAGTACCATCAGTTCTTGATCATGTGCTACCTCTTGCAACAGTTGAATCTGCCAATTATTTTTAGTACAGTAAACTGCCATAATCCTTCCACCTTCTTTTAATGTTTCCTGCATCATTGGTTACTGTATGCATAGAATACTTCAATATTGTACCTGAAGGCTTAAATCAGCCATTCTCAACTGATGAGTTGAAAAACCCTTTCACAGGTGTCGCCAAATTTATAACAGTAGAAAAATTATAGTCATGAAGTAGCAATGAAAATAATTATTGTTTGGGGGGGGGGCACCATAACCTGAGGAACTGTAGGAAAGGATCATGGCATTAGGAAAGTTGAGAACCATTAAAGTTGGCTTCAATGTTTTCTTCAATTCTTCCCTTTGGGTTTTCTAATTCCATGTCTCTTCCCATTCCATTGCAAAGCTTTACTATGTCTTTTCAAACTGCTCGCTGAAATATTCAGGCTAGTTCTTTTATGTCACCATTTCTTTCTATTGCTTTAATCACTCTAGGTTCATGAGCAAGTTCCAAGTATTCTGACATGCATGCTATTTTGTTTGTTTCCTATGTTTTTAATGGCATCTTGTTTTCTTTGTGTGTTTCGTTATGTCACCCCATAACTGGAATGGAAGGGCTTACTAAACACTAGTGTTCAGTGCTTCAAATCTGTTCTTGAAATGTTCAGGTGGGATCTACTGAACGTTGCACTTTGTTTGTTGGGAACTTAATTTAACTTTCTTCATCTTCAACCTGAGCTGGCATCTGAGCAACTGATAGTCTGTTCCCCTGGCCTTGTGTTGGCTGCTGATATTAAGCTTCCCCATCACAACTTCCCACAGCTGTACTCAATCGGATTGTTGTGTATTGCATTTGGCAACATTCACATATGTAATCACCCTTTATTTTATTGAAAAACTGGTACATGTGGGGATCCAAAAAAAAAAATCTGGGAGAAAGTTCTGCTGGGCTGAACATTCCCCCAAGTGAACCTCCAACAACTCACTCTTGAGTTCGTGTACCTTGTGACTTCACCTGGAAGGTAAATAAATCTCTGGTCACAGTGAATCTGTTTGTGACATGAATTTCACTCAAAATTGCTCACCTCATTTTTTATGATGGTCAATTTAAGAGAACAGTATGTGACTGTGAAATTTTGTTTCCTGCTTGGGGAAAATGCCGCAGAAACTGTTATGACGTTGAATGCTGCTTACAAGGACCGCGCTATGGGAAAACTCAAGTGCACAAGTGGTTTTTTCATTTCCAAAAAGTTGAAATGTTGAATGATGTCTGTCAACTTCTAGATGTCTGTCAACTTCCCAAATGAACAAAACGTCAACTTGTAGTGCATTTGGAGTTCACTCTACCAGATCAGACTATTCATCAAGCTTTCTATTTAGAGGCTCTAAAAAAATGGCATAACAGCATATGACCAAAAAAAGTCCTGACTTGTGGCAGATGGGTGACTCATTTTGCCACCATGATAAAGAATCTGCACATGCAGCCATCTCAGTGTGCCAGTTTGTGGCAAAGGAAAAAGAAAAAACATGTCTCTCTTGTCCCAGGCACCTTACTCATGGACCACATTCCATGCAGAGGGGCTTGAAAGGACAGCAGTTTAAGGACATAGAAGTGGTGATGGGGTGAAAAGGAGGGAGGTGCTGTCAGCCATTCAAATAAATGAATTTGAAAAATGTTTCCAAGAATGAAATCACTGATTTGACAACTGTATTCAGTGCAATGGAGAGTTCTCTCAAGTTGATAAGGTTAGTTGGGAAAATATTTAAATACATAATTTGAAAAAAAAATCCATTGGGGGGGGGGGGATGGTGGATGCCCTCTTGTATGCAGCAACAAAGTGGTTGTTCCTGCAAAACACTATCACATGATTCCCAGCTTTGTTTCTATCACCAAGAGCATATTTTTCAACTGCTGAGCTGTGCTTCCAAACTCTGTGTTCTTTTTACAGTGATTGTCAATGCAACTTGACTACACATTTGATCAATTTCAGATGAAAGAACTTGATAAAATTCTTCCATTTCTCCATCATCGGCTTTAGTAGTTGATTTGTAGTTTCAAATAGGGTACAGCTATTATCCTACCAGTCAGCCTTGTAATTCAAGAGATCTTGAAATGTTTCTGCTCTGATTCGTAGGGTTTTCAAAGACTACTCAGAAGTGGGCCACCTCTTCCTTATTATTAGGTTGTTCTCTGACAGGTAGCTCCTCTGAAACTTGTTCACTAGGGGTGACCTGCCGCCATTGGAAAGACTGGTAGCACAGATTCCAGCATCCCAGGAATATGCAAACCACTACAGGATAACAATCTGATAGCAGAGTAGAGACAAATTTATTAATAATTCTTAAATCCTTAGTCTATATTCACCCTTCACAAATATCATTCCCCTCATCTTAAAATAAGGGGGGGGGGTGGAATCTTAAATCTAATCCTAATTCTTAAACCCAACAGGAAAAACACTGCTGGCTATGGAAGTGGGAAGATCTTCCTTAGTTTCCTGACTCACACAACAAAAGTAACTATAGACTGCTGCATGGAAGCCACCACAAGCTGCTCCACACAGAAATAAGGTCAATACCACAAGAAGCCAGACAAAAGTTCTTTTAGTGACTCAGCTGAAGAAAATGCAATGCTCACTTTTTAGCCTATGTAAACTCTACCCCATCACTTCTTGGCCTTTTGGCTACTATCAAGTATATAATCTCTACCTGTTATAAATTGTAGTTTGGTAAGCATAATAAATTAATACAAAAATATTCATTCTCCACTCTTATCCTTTCATTTCTTTTAAAAGGCTTTAGGGAACTTAAAACTGGACAGAGACAGAGAGTCAAGAAAAGTTACTTTTCAGAAAGTCTTTCAAAGGAAGTATCATGCTATTTCTTCATCTGTTCTACAAGTATAATCAAACTAATTACAGTATAATAAATTCTGACTTATAGCAACTATGTGAATTGTACAGAAGAAACAGACATTATCAAACCAGTGACTGTAAAGTTGATTCTGATTCACAAGTGCTACATGAGTTGCACAGAAAAACTATACCCACAGACTTCTCAAAGCTGTGACCTTTTGAAAGCAGATAACTAGGCCTTTGGAGGCACCTCTGCATGGATATGAACCATCAACCTTTTGGTTTCTAGTCAAATGTTTGGCCATCTGTGCCAGCCAAGGACTAACATGGCTTTATTAGGGGGTTGATAATGGGATATTGAAACAAATAATAAAAAACATGGACACGTCTTAAAGAAGTGTTTTGTGGCATACCTTCTTAACTATCACTAGTTAAGTTGTTGTGTTAACAGAGCGATTGACAGGCCATTAAAAATAAACAGTTGAATGTGATATTGTTACTGTATTTACGGGCAATTAAATCACTTCCAATGAAAAGCTTTCCATCCATACGAATATGAGGGAGATTAAAAACTGTCCAAGAGAATTAGCCATGTCCCCAAGTGAATGAGAAAAGAATTGGCAGAGACTGAGCCTCCATGAGAACATTATTTTGAATCAAAACCAAATTTCTAAAATACTCCAGGTTATCTGCTTTATATTTATGGACTAAATACTGAACTATTGAAAAATGATTCTGAAATATTTGCAAAATGAAGTAATTTAATTACGTGATGATGTTCTACTTGTTGGTTATCTGTTACAATGATGAGAATGAGAAACAAAGTAACAGTAAAGGTGGCGACGGAGACTATGAGAAGATTCTCTGGCGGATAATGTCCCCTCCCCACCCCCCACCCCCACCCCCGCTATACACTGCATGTGTCACCACACTCTCCAAGTCAACAGCAAGGGGTGAGTTGATTTCCCTGCTAATTTATAAGTTGATTTATCTGCGTTACTCTGAGAGACAGTACGAGCTAGCACATATACACATCTAAAATTTTATTCACCATGTGAGGTGCCCTTATGCTTTAAATTCCATCATCATCCATTTCTACTGGCTCTTCTAGCAAAAATTTAAAACCCAAATTCTACTAAAATACAGAAACTTGTAACTATTCTTCACTCTGATGCTATCATATGATTTCCTCTAGCAAAGAGAATTATAAAAAGTTAATAATGAACCTATTAGCTTTCAAATTTATAGTGTATTAAAGGAACCATATTTTAAGGGAAACCAATGCTGATAAAATCCTGGTATAATCATAGTAATCAAAACTTCAGTCACACCATGTGCCTTTTCTAAACATTTTACAATCATTAATTTCATCAAATAATAACTGATGTATTTAAACTAGAGTTTTTGTGAAAAATATTAAAAATACCACGGAGTGGCAGAAGACAAACAAATATGACTTGGAAGAAGTACAACCAGAAAGTTCTTTAGAAGCAAAGGTGGTCAGAATTCTCTTTGAACATGTTATTCAAAGGGTTATGAAAGTTCAAGCTAAAGATGGAGAAAATTTAAAACAAGTAGGTGAAATCTAATGTCCATTCTCCATGAGTTTCAAGACCCTCTGATGTACAGATGTGATGCACTGAACACTAACAACCAAAGACAAGTTGTTGGATGACATAAACATCATACATAAAGAAAGCAGAAGATCATTTAAAAGACACGAAAGAAGGAACAGACCAAAATGGTCATCAAGAGACCCTGAAAATTCTTTTAAATGAAGAGTAACTTAAAACTAATGAAAGGATGATGAAGTGAAAGGGTTGAACAGAAAATTCCAAAGGGTGGTTCATGAAGACAAAGAAAAATATTACAATGAAATGTGGGCAAAAAAAACTGTCCTTTTGAAAATGAAGAACAAAGTTAGGCTCTCTCAAGCTGTAAGAGCTAAAGAGAAATTAACCCTTCACATGTAGTATTGAAAGAATCTATATGAAAAAAATGTCAAATAACACAAAAAACATCAAAAGAAGATGTAAGGAATACAGTTACTGTACCCATGAATTGATGCATATTCAACCATTTCAAGGGGTAGAATATAACTAAGGATACATGGTTCCGAATGAAGAATTCAAAGTTGCATTAAAAGTCACTGGCCAGCATTGAGCCCCGTGGCGTAGTGGTTGTGCGCGGGACTGCGGCCCACTGGGACGGAGGTTCAATTCCAGCAGTGGGGCTGGCCCTCCTTACTCCCACCACCGGAGAGCAGTGATGCCCAAAAAAAAAAAAAAAAAGTCACTGGCCCAAAACAACAGGACAGCAATTGAGAGGCCTCAACAAATAAATGCAGTCAGTACTGGAACACTGGCTCTCATCTATGCCAAGAAATTTGAAAGGCAGCTCTCTGGTCAACTGCTATAAGAGATCCAGATTTGTTCCCATTCCAAAGAAAAGAGATCCAACAGAATGCAGAAACTATCAAACCGTTTCATTAACATCCCATATAAATGAGATTTTGCTGAAAACACTTCAAAAAATGTTTAAAGTAGTGCATCAACAGGGATCATCCAGAAATTCAAGCCATAAGGTCAGTAGTTCCAAACCACCGCCTAGGAGAAAGACAAGGCTTTCTACACCCTTAAAGAATTGCAGTTTGGGGATGAGCCCTGGTGGTGTAAGTGGCTGAGCGCAGAACTGTGGGCCGCGGGCTTGGCGGTTCAAATCCAGCGGCGGTTCTCAAGAGCAGCACTGGGTAGCACCCACTACCACCAGAGGCAGTGATGCTCCCCCCCCCCCCAAAAAAAAAAAGTTTAAGAATTGCAGTTTCAGCAACCCACGCAGATAGTTCTATTCTGGCCTATAGGTTGGTTGTGAGTCAGAATCAACTTGATAGCAGCTGAGTTTAAAAGTTCACCCAAATGTATTTCATTTCCTTGGAAAGCACCTATTTCAGATTAGTAAGATTATGCCAAATGAACACACACCGAAAGTCTTAGTTTCCTTCCAGAAATCATGTCCCATTCCATTTTATCAGCAGCAAGGTGTGGACGTGACGCAGAAAAGTTTTACAAGGTGGATCAAGTGCTCATTACTCACTTTATAGCCTCGAATGTGACAATGCCTAAGATTCAAAGGCATACACTAGTGCCTTCTGGTCAGGGTAAAGGGCTGAGATAAGACATGCTGAGCCTAAACTTTATAAGAAATGTCAGGTAAGGTCAGATGCACAGCGCTCAAGAACAATATTCCGTGACATCATATCGTGAGCTCAAAGAACAGGAGACTATTCTACAATGTGCTAAGTACTTTGAGCAAAGCACTATGAGAGAATTCAATGTAAAGAGAGAACAACCACTCAAAAGATGAAGTCTCTTTACCAAGGATCGCCATCTCCTCTCTTAAATTGCATGACTGCCTAATCCATTCAAAGATTTGTCTTGAACCTCCAGTTCTCCTTGAAACTGGAAAAAGCCAGTTTCTCCTCTTAGAAAAACACAGAACACTCGCTACTTAGGGATCCAAGTCAAGGTATTTTAAATGGCCTCATGTTCATGTGAAAGTTGGGCATTGAAGAAGGAAGATCGAAGAAGCATTTTTGCATTTGAATTATAGTTCTGATGAAGAATATGGAAAGTGCCATGGAGTGCCCACTGGACATGTTGTCAGTAGAGACGAGTCCCTAGAGAAGTACTCCGTGCGTGACAAAGTCCCGGGGCAGGGAAAAAGAGGAAGGCGCTCAATGTGAGGGGCTGTCACTGTGGCTGCCATCCATGGGCTCCACCCTGAGAACTAAGATGGCACAGGCCCGGGGGCAGGGGGTTGGGAGGGTTCATTCTGATTTACACAGGATCGCTGTGAGTGAGCATCACCTCATAGGCACCTAACAACCAACAACAGAAAGTTACATTTCTTTAGTTTATGCTAGCCCTGTGTCCCTCAAGTATGCATGGTGCTTCTAGCTGTAATGTTCTTAGGTGTGGCAAAAAGTATTCACAACATTAAGTGCCCCAGTGGCACAGTGGTTACTCGTTGGGCTGCCATCTGAAAGGTCCTCAGTTCAAAACCACCTACTTACTGCTCGGGCAAAAGACGGGGTTCTCTACTCCCATAAGCGGTTAGTGATAGTCTTAAACACACAGGCGCGGTTCTACCCTGTCCTGTTATGTTACTATGAGATAGTACAGACTTGATGGCAGGGAGGATTCACAACAGTATAGGCTTTAATGTGACATCCTTTCAGAAATCACTGTTCAGTATG
Source organism: Nesogale talazaci (assembly GCA_004026705.1). NCBI lineage: Eukaryota > Metazoa > Chordata > Mammalia > Afrosoricida > Tenrecidae > Nesogale > Nesogale talazaci. The sequence goes on from PVJH01006273.1 coordinate 22,592, forward strand.
AATAGTAAGCAGTTAAACAGCTTTCCATCTGTTTTCTTGAACTCTATGCATGTTAAGCAGTGCTGTCCTAGACCTTTGCTATTCATGGCCGTCTTGAAGAGCAAGACCAAGTCTTCATGGGAAAAGTCTAGGTTCAAAGACATACACATGCAACACTAAAAGGTCTCTGTTAAACACTAATCATTGAACTCAAACAGGTATTCAGATGTGATATTTATAACTATTGTAGTACAAATAACCTAAGAAAAACATCTCTGTAATATATCACTAACACCTTGATTTCTACAAAACCCAGCATTATCGTGGAATCCAAACACCAGGCCCATAGCTGAGTTCTACTCTCCCTACCTTATATTTGTGTCTTCCAAGGATTTTATGAGAACATCTGGATTTAAAACCCCAAGAGTTAGCCTTCTGGGGAGAAAAATTATCTGAATGAAGCAAACAGCAAATGCACAGAGACACAAATAAATAAATGACTGAACAGCTCATCCCTAATCTTCCACCAGGGCACCTATCCGAGTGAAATCCACAAAACAGTGATTGGTCTTGCTCTGCATTTTCCACAGCACCAAGTATATACAATCGCTGGTTAATAAATAAATATTTCTTAAGAGAAGATATAAATTAACAATTTCTTAGAAATCTATTTAGGCAAATGCCTTGAACCTTAAAAAATGGTGGCAACTGAAAGAAGCAGGTTGAAAAGGAATGCAAAACTTTTCCCATGATTTTTATAAATTCATGTAAGCCTATAATCATTTCAAAATAATGTAAGTGCTGTACAATAATTTTTCATCTATACCAAAATATTAATTTTTAATGTGCCCTATTTGGAGAACACATAATATACAATCATTATCAAAATGGAGAGGTAAAATAATTTTCCAAGAATCTAACACATCACAAAACCCTTATTATATTGGATTTTTATCCCAAATGTACTGTACCACAAACTATTTTATAACAGGCTTATGAAAAAATGTTTGAAAATCCCAATAGCAATGATAAGAACTGTTACACACTGAAGGAATCTTCAGACATAAAAAGTTTAGATAAAGTCGGGGGAGATGACTGAGTCTCATTCATATTTTTAACAAAACTATCTCCATAAAATAAGAATTTTCTGCTATAGACTTCAGAAGCCTTGCTGATGTAGGGCTTAAGTGCTGGGCTGCTAACTGAAAGCGTGGCAGATCAAATTCTCCAGATGCATGGAAGAAAGAGGTGGCAGTCATTCTCCTTCCATAACAGATTACAGCTTAGAAAACCTTAGGAGCTATAATACATAGTTGGAAATAGGCTTTAGCAGGTTTGGGGTTTGGTATAGAATGGGCGAGGCCGCTTGTTTATCCTTAAGCCTTTAAGATTCCAGACACTATACCTATTGATAACCAGGCAACATCAGCTTTTTTCACCACATTTGCTTATGCACACATTTTGTCTTCAGCGATTGTGTTGGGAAAGTGAGCATCACAGAATGTTGGATTGTGTTCTTGTGTTAAAGGAGTACTTGAGTTGAGGCCCAATATCATCTGCAACCTTAATTCTTATCATATAAATATGAGTACATAGTTCTATTCCCCTCTCATTATATATATTTACAGATGTACATGCCTACATTTAGTCCTCTAAATGTTGTCCTTTGCCTCCTGGTTCTTTCCACTCTTTCCTTTTTACTTCCCTCTTGACCCAGCATCATGTTCAGCCTTCATTTGGATTTAGTAATTTCTCGCTGCTATATTGCCCTTGATTGAGTCCCAATAGGCATCCTAAAACCTTCCTTTCATTAGTTTTAGTTCACTTGTTGTTTCCTTGTCCCTGGGTTAGTTCCCCTGCCCCACCCCCTTTTGTTTCTCCCACCACCCATTCTCCCATATCCCCCCAAAACCAATCCCCCTTCTTTTCATCTCCAAATTATTTGTCCCATCTATCTTATCTAGATAGACATGCAGGTACATTAATAAATGCAGAGGCAACAAACCCCACATGGAAGAAGCACACCAGTCTGTGTGATCATGAGGTGTCAGTGGGATCAGATATCAGGCATCTAAGACCCAGAATAAAACTATACATAAGGTGAATTGGTGGGGGGGGGGGGGGGGGGGGGCATGGAGTGGAAACCCACTGCCAGCTGTAAACTGAAGGATCACAGGGAAGATATGAGCCAGTCAGGATACAGTCTAGCACTTATGAAGCACACAACTTTCCTTCGGTGCTTCCTTCAACCCACTATCAAGATCCCAATCCCACCTTAGAAATCAGATTAGGTCAGAGCACTGTACACTGCTACAGTTAAGAGCCTGCAACACAGGGAATCCAGGATAGATAAATCCCTCAGGGCCAACAAAGAGAGTAGAGATACTAGAAGAATTGTGGGAGGGTGGGAAGAAAAAAGGAAATAGAGCACAAGGATCAACCTAGAACCCCCTCCCAGGGGGAAGAGAAATGGAAAAGTGGGTGAGGGGCAATGGAGGATGATGTAAGATATGGAAATAATAATCTATAACTTATCAAGGGTTTGTCAAGAAGGGAGGGAGGGAGAGAGGAGGAAGAAATGGAGATCTGATATCAGGACCTCAAGTGAGAAGAGAATGCTTCACACTGAAGGAATGTGTAGATTGTGATAAGAGATGTAAGAGCCCCCAATAAAAGTATTAGGAAAAAAAAAAAAAGAATGGGCTGGACATAGGAAAACAACATAAGATATCCTGACACTGTTCTTGCAAGGAACAAGTATATCATGTAGCAGAAAACATGAATACATAGGAGATGATCGAAGGACAGAGGACAGGATAAGTGTGACTGATTTCAGTTCCAGCAGTAAAAATGTATGGTTACTTGATTCATGAAGAAGCAGGAGTAACCACTTGCAATGTGCTTTCTTTGCAGTTTTGGATGGGTGTTTCTGTTTTGTTTTTTCATTATTTTGCAAGGGGAAATGTATCTGATGTCATTTATCTAAACCTTGTGATTCTGTTCTGGCAAAAAAGCTCAACTGGTAAAGGTGTGAATATGTGAGCCTGAGCTGGATGTTAGCTTACTCTGTGAGCACTGGCCATTTTCTGAAGTTGCTTACAATCAGTACCACGAGGCCTTACTCGAGCATCCTGAGGGCTCATCTCACATTCCTGAGGGCCTAATCTCCAGAGGTCAGAGGAATGAAGGAATTTGTCAAGCAGTTCAATGGCAGTGTCTCACTGTAGCTGCAGCCAACATGCAACACGAGATCAGAGGGTTCCCCTGTGCAGCCGCCTACCCTCAGAGTCCAAACCTCCCAACAGTGCTGTCCAACTGAACGCCCAACTCCATGTGCACACATTCCATCAAATCACACTCACAGGGCTTCATTCCAGGTCACTCTAGATTCTAGCGTCTAGGAGATGTAGAAACCTACTTTTCATCAAACTTAGAAACCTTCCAATCAGGCTATCCAAATGCTGCTCCTGGGATTCCAGTTCATACATGTACATATTTATTCCAAACCTAACATGTGTTAAGAATATGCCTGTGCAGTCCATGGATGACTACTGACAGTTTCTCTCAGGAATACACTTGTCTTTGTGTAAAACACACACACACACACACACACACACACACACACTCTGCATCCAGTTGAGACCGACTCACAGGGACCCTACACAGGGTTTCTAAGGTTATGAATCTGCAAGAGGGTTGACAGGCTCAAGTGACTCCTGAGGAGCAGCTAGTGGATTTGAACCAGCAACCTTGGGATTAGTAGTCCAACACTTACCCAAGAGCACCACCAGGGGTCCTTCTTCTAGAAGAAGATTCAGCCAAACAAGTGAGTTCCATGACATCACCTGGGCTATTTCAAATTAAGGCAAAGAGGCTAATTCAGAAAGGCATGGGCCCTGGGGGGACTGGATAGGGGTCATCTGCAAGGACATTAGACAATCACAAGGGATTACTAGGAAGATTTTTTTAAAAAAAAAAAGAAAAACTGTTTTGGTGAGGAAAAGGCCAGGAGAGTGGTGCTCAATTTATTTCCACCATGTCACTGGCCCTGTTCATTCTTCAAGGATACAAAGGTCTGTCTTATGAGAATGTCCTTGGTAAACCTTAGCCCGCCCACCCTGCAGCCCTAATCTTTCTCCTTCAGATATGCTTTTATTCCTGAGAAGATTCCAAAGGAATCTGGCTGGATCCCTTTAGGAGGTCAAAGGTGACATTGGGATGCGGTGTAAATTAAAGAGTACCAAATTCATCAGTGACATGTTAGGGAAATACAAACACTATCTTCAGAAATGTATAGATCTAGATGCAGAGCATGACGAAAAACAATAGCTTGATGTTTTGAGGCCCTTTGGTGTGTTCAGTAAAGGTTTGGAAGATTTTATAAAGTAAGCCCTGGTGGCATAGTGGGTGACCCATCAGGCTGGTAACTGCAAAACCAACCATCCGCCCCTCTGGGGGAGAAAGATGAGACGTTATACCCTATGGACCTGACATTCCTGGGAAACCCCTGGGGGAAGTTACACTCAACTATCAGTTAACTTTCATATCATCATCTTTTTACTTAAAATAGACTTAGTGGCATGCTTTTATTAATTTTAAGCTGACTAGAATTAAAATCTGTACATTTTGTTTTAAAGAATAACATGATGCTTCTTTAAATTAATAAGAGAGAGCCTTTTGAAAACTCAGGCTTGCAGCAGAAAGAACTTGGCTTTACATAAGGAAATCTAATTCGAATCGCGAGTCAAAATCAGTAGTACCTTTTGAGTGGAAAGAATTCATGAAAAGCCTTTTGACTAACCCTTGCAGAGCATATGTCCACAGTAAAGATCACCCCAAAAAGGAGCTAACGTCACCTCCTGGGAATAGCAGTTTAGATCTCAGTTGTCATGATCCTATCCTTAACACAGCCCTTCTTCCCTAAATCCATAACATTGTTTTTAAGGCTCCTGTGATAGCTGCTGGGCCCAATGGGAGAAAACGCTGTTCTTCCACACTTAATGCTGGAAATAAAATAAATCAGACTTCCCTGGGCACCCTGCTTTAAAGCTATCCAGTTCTATCTTCTTAAAATAATTAAACCATTCAAAAGACATAAGGTTTCCCCAAATTCATTATGTTTAAAACAAAAGTTTTGAAAGGCTTGCCATAATAGCCCAGTCCGTGGATTTCATTTTTCCTAAGCATTCCGCCGGCGCTGGTAAAGCCAAGGGGTGGGGACAGAGAGAGAGGCCCTGGTAAGATGGACTGCCCGGGGGGGGGGGCCGGCTGTGAGAGACCGTGGGCTCAGGCACAGAAACAGGTGTGAGGATGGCACAGGACCAGGCAGGGTGTCCCTCTGTTGTGCGAGGGATGGCGACACCCACTGCTTCCACTGTCCACTGTGTCACCCTAAAGCAGCCCCGGCAGTCTGGTGCATAGGAGTAGGATGCAAACGTCCCCATAAAATGCAGTTGGACATACACTATTCTGAAATATGTTAGGGGTTCAGTGAGCACTTGAACAAACCCAAACAAACATTCTCAAATGATGAGAGGCAATTAGCCCAGACCACTACGACCTCTCAAAGGAAAAGAAAAATCAGTTACAAATGACAAGCAAAAAAAAAGAACATCTGTCTAGTTAGATTTCTACAGAAAAAGCCAAGCTGTTGCTGCTACAAGTCTGATTTTTCAAAAGGATCAAAGTCAACACTTACTACCATCCCACCCATTCTGCTTGTGGTGGACCTATAGGACAGGGCAGACCTGGCCCGGTGAGTTTCCTAGACTGTGAACTCTTGGTCCTGTCTTTCTTCCACAAAGCGCCATGAGGTTTCAAACTGCAGACTGTGTGGACCACAGTCCAACTCATAACCACTAGGCCACCCATGAATATATTTAAAGAAGCACCATGCAATCCTCCAACACAAGAAAGACACAGATTTCAATGCAATTTTTTTTAAATGTATGCCACTCACTAGACTTAACTTACATAAAAAGGAGAATCTCAGAGTTAAATTAGATTTGTGATTAAGGGCATAAGAATCATGGCCTTAGGTGAACATCTATAGGAGATAAATGTTGCAAGCTTGCTCTCAAGTTTACAATAACACATCTGAAAAATGCGTCAGCCATACTCTACTAAGGAGGTCCTTTACAAACCTCAGTGTTCAGATACCATTCATTCCTAGACACTAAATTTTGCACAAAACATGGTTTCCCCTTATCATGAATTGAACTGTGTCTCCTAAAAAAATATCTGCCGGCTTGGCTGGCCCAGGATTTCCAGTACTCTCTATCCCTTCAACAAGGGGCTTCTCCTTCCAATTTGTGATGTGTTGTAAAGGCCGGCCTGGAGGGCTGCAGTTAGGGGTACCATTTGGCAGCTGTCTGTTCGGCTCATCAGATGGGCCAGGCCATGTGAATGAAGACTGGGCTATGTTTACAATGTCAAAGACAGTAAATTCTAAATTCGGGTGAGATACATCCTGAGACACACCCTTCTCTGCTATGCAAGTGCTAAAAGCAAAAAGAATCCAGGAGGGAGGGAGATAGAGACCTCCAAGAATAAAGGAAGAAGAACCTGTGACCACATCTATTGCCCCAGGAGACTAGGCACTCACAAACACCTAGACCCAGGAGAAGACTGAGCCCTGGGAGACAAGAAGCCTTTCCCTGTCGTCTGCGCCCTGCATGGGGATAACTAGACTCCTACACTGTGAAAGAATCGACGTGGGCTTGTGAAAGCCGTCCTGTTGTGGCACTGCCCTGACGGGGGCACTGGGAAACTAAGATGCACGCACGCTGCCAGTCCTGGAGAACCCCCACGATACTTTAAGTGTGGAAATTTGTGGCCAGGATTTAATTAAAGAAGCTAAAAATATGCAGTGTGTAGGCTTTGGGGGGGGGAGCCCCCAAGGGGGGAAGTACAGTGTGATCCTTTCTGAGGGCTCTCTAGGTCCTGAGTGCGCTATGAGAGGACATGAGTTAATAGGAACTAGACATTGAAATGGGTGATGTCAATCTGCTGCCTGTTAGACTCAAGTCCCCAATCTGGTGTTCTGATAAATCTTGTTCCCAACTCAGCATTACCAATAAAAAATGAAAATCCTAAAACGTAAAACTGTTTAAATTATTCAGAGTAGCAATGCAAGAAAGCAGTTGACACGTGTTGTTCATTCAGTTAGCCTACAAGCAGTCATCAAAATGCCAGCATCTGACACGATTCAACTTAAAAACAGTAGGATACAGCAATAATAAAACTTAGCTTAGGCATGGCCTTTTAAAGTGTGGGCAAGATTTCATATGTCCCTCATAATACCTTGATGAACTACATTTTTTCTTAATAATGGAAAAAGGGGCACAGGTAATTTTTTTTTTAATTTCTCAAAGTCAAGTAACAAGTGAATAAGAGAGCATATTTTCCAAATGCAAAGTGCACTTGTCGCTGGGCAATACAATGTCAATAAGAGCTCCATTTTGACCTTAAGCACAGAGGGCAAGATCTGCAATGTTTTCAGTGTGATGTTACAGTTGATTTGTGAATTATGTAAGGAAGAGGTTTCCCGGTTCCCAGGCTTTACGTTTTACAAATTCAAACTGTTTCTAACTTCTTTATCCACTTACTTTACTTATTATATGAAAGCACTGGTGAACAAGTTTGCCTAGTTAGCCGAGTTTTCTCAGCAAACAAGAAGACTTAATCCCCCAAATTGAAACCCTTCTGACGGGAGGTGCTGAGGTGCCATCGAGTGGAGGTCACACTGGGCAGAAGGACCCACGGACGCTCTTCACAACAGGATATAACACAGCCAGTGACTCTGCAAAGGCACTCTGAGAAAGGCAATTTAAAATAGGGGGCCAGCCCACAGCCACCAAAATTGTGGTCAAAACGTAAAGAAAAGAGGACCTGCTGTTTGCAAGGCAATGGAGCAGCAAAAACACTCACACATTGCACGTGGGAGTGTGAATTGGCACTCTTTGAAGAAGGACACTATTAACATTGACCCAGCAATGCACCGCCCAGCACACACAACCAAAATTCCTACATTTACTAAAAAAGACTCGACAGATGAATGTTCATAGCCACACTGTGTTCACAATAGCCCAAGACTGGAAAACAGCGCCAGTGACCACCTAGAGCAGTGGTTCTCAACCTTTCTCATGCCACGACCCTTTAATACAGTTCCTCATGGTATGGTGACAACCTCCCCCCGCCCAACCAAAAAATTATTTTTGTTGATACTTCATAACTCTAATTTGCTACTATTATGTATCGGGCAACCCCTGTGAAAGAGTCCTTCAACCTCCAAAAGGCCAAGACCCACATGTGGAGAACCGCTGATCCAGAGTGAGATGGCTAATAAGACGGAAGCAGTGACCTCACATAGAGACAGGCACTGGAGCACGGAGAATTGTCCAAACAAATGCCACCCCAGGAGCTCGCATGGATCTCACACACATCATGCTGGGCCCCAGGAGGGGGTGCAGGGATGATTGCTACATGATCCACTGACCAAGAGGGAAGCCAATCATCCTCAGACTCAGAAGTCAGAAGAGAGATCTGTCTTTGGGGCCAGGACTGGCTTCAGGGGATGGCAGGAAGTTAGTGGATGCTGGCGATAATCTTTATTTCAGTCCTGGTGTTAGTGACATGGATGTGTTCATAGGGGAACACACCTGGTTGTTTACGTATAATTTAATGACTGTGCAATTTTCTGTACACAGTACAATGAAAGCATACATCGGTCGACAGGAAGGAGGAAGAAAGGATTATAAGAAAGGTGAGAAGAAGGGAGGAAGGGTGGGTAATGCAGAGATTCAATCAGGCCCTCTCCACCACTCAGCTCGCCCTCAGGAGCTTAGTGGCCCCCTCCTTTATGACCAAGCTGTCCTCAGACCCCTTTCACTGTGTCCACGTCTCCCAAGAGCAGCTCGTTTCTACGTTCTAATCCGTCACTGACAGTCAGCTATTGGATTTTTTCTTTAATGTACCAACACAGAGTTGCTGCTGACTCACGGTGACCCTCCAGGAGGAGCACCTCCACCCCCCACCCAGGAGTGTCCGAATCCGTAACTCTGAAGGGAATAGAAAGCCCCATCTTCCCCCCAAGGAGCAACCATGGGTTTCTAACTTGTCATCTCATGGACACCAACACCACGAACAACCACGGTGTCACCAGGTGTCTGCATGATGGCGTCAGAAACCCTACAGTTGCGTTAGAATCATGAACAAATCAAACCCACCAAAGCCATTATAATTTGGCTACCATAGGGGAAAGAATGGAGAATATCAAGTATTGGCAAAGATGTAAAGAAAATCAGGATCTTCATCAGGTGCTGGTGGAAGAGCTCATTGGTACAGGGAGGGTGTAAAATGCTTTGGAAGGGCCTCCAAAAGTGAGACAGAGAGTGACCCTGTGACCCAGCAATCCCATTCTTAGGTATATAACCAAGACACTGAAAGCCACAATAGGAAAACATTCTGTGGCAGTCATGTGCTTATGTTAATTTCATGATTGAAATGTGGGGGTGGAGTCTAGCCTATTAATCTGGAGGTAGCCATTGGGTAGTCAATGAGGCCTCCGTGTGGGCATGGCTTTCTCCTGAGACTTCTAGGAAATCTCATAATATTTCCCTGGTGGAGATGAGAAGCTATCTCCCCAGTTGTTGGGAGTGAGTCTCAGAGATGATGAATTATGAACAAGACAAGATGGCACTGTCCGAGAAGCTGCAAGAAGCAGAGGAGAAGCCACACAGCCTTACCCTGATGGAACCAGACCTCTGAAGCTGGAGAAACCACGTGGAGACCCCTGCCAGCACTGAGTTGCTTCTACCACCACTGGATGCTGTTGATGGACTCTGATCCCTGTAAGCAAGGAGCCATGAGGGGACCCCTGCCAGTGCCGGGACTCTGCACCCACTGACCTGTGACTTCGTGAGTCGGAAGGAGACATTATATACTGGTATCGGGCATATGGGCTAATATCGGACTTATGACTTTAAACTGGACTGGGTTGGGATGCCTTCTCAATGTTGCAGTCCTTTTGTATATAAACCATTCCCTTATATCCATATGTGTGTTCATGAATTTGTTCCTCTAGTCTACCTGGACTAACACACATATATAAACACCAGTGGTCACCTTCACAATAGCAAAAAAGTGAGGGGGAGAAACCATCATGTCCGTCAATAATAGAGAAATAAAATGTGGTGTATGCATCCACTGGAGTACTTACTGTTCAAGCATAGGGGGAAACAATGATCCAGTACATGCCACATGAGTGACCCCTAAAAACATCACTGCATGAAATAAGTCAGCCATGAAAGGACAAATGGTATACGATTGCACTAAGGTGAGAATAGACAAAAGCATGCAACTCAGAATTTAATCGTGTTTATTAGGCGGAGGGCAGAACCCCTGGAGGCATAGTGGTTACACATTGGGCTGTTAATCATACGGCCAGCAGTTCCTCAAGAGAAAGATGAGGCTTTTGTACTGTCCTCCACAGTGCTGGGCCCAGAAACTGCCCGGCAGAACTACCCTGTCCTGAGGGTGCCTACGTGTCAGCACTGACTCGATGGTAGTGCGTGTAGTTTTTTATTAAAGATGGGAGGGGGAGGGGAAAGGTTTAGGAAGCCATTTAATGTCTGTACAGCATGATGGTTACACACGTGATGCATGTGATTGGTTACAATAAACCGTATGCATGAATAATTTTACACTGGAAAATACTGTGATAAACTCTAGTTTTCTAAAACTAAAATAAAGAGTAAAAGGACTGGGAGAGATCTTCTATGAGAAAAGTGAATCCATCTATGTGTGGATATTTTTTTTTCACTATTTGGACTCCTTGGGTGCCCTGGTGGTGCAGTTGGGGTGTAATGAACAAGGTTGGCAGGCTGAAATCACTAGCTGCTCCCACTAACAGTGACAGGCTTAGAACTCGAGGGGGCAGTTCTACATGGGCCACTCTGAGTCATCCTCGACTAAGGCAGTTAAGTTCAATTTGTTGTTTGGTTGGTTGGTTGGTTGGTTGGTTGGTTGGTTCTGTTAATATGCCTAATACATTTCTGTGTCTCATTGAATATGCAAGTGCTTTCAATTCTGTGGACAAAAACACATTCTATAACCCTGAGAACAGGAATTCCACATTTCATTATGTTCCTTCAGAACCCATCCAGAAAGCATGAGACAAACAGAAAAAGGTTTAAAATCAAGAAGAGTGTGCATCAGGATTATATCGTCTCACCATATTTATGCAATCTGCATGCCAGAGAAGTTGGGTTATATGAAGAAGAGGGAGTAACAGGATTGGAGGAAGGCTTTATTAACAACCTGCGATATGCAGAAGATAGAACTTTGCTTGCTGAAAGTGAGGATTGGAAGTTGTTGCTGATGAAGATCAAAGATTGCAACATACAGTATGGATCACAGCTCAAAGTATAGAAAACTAAAATCCTCATAACTAGAGCAACACGTAACACCATAATAAACAGAGAAAAGGCGGAAGTTGTCAAGGATTTCGTCTTCCTTGGATCCACAATCAATGCTTACAGAAGCAGCAGTCAAAAAAGCAAGTGACGCATTGCATGGAGTACATCTACTTTAGAAGACTGCTTCAAGTGTTGAAGAGCAAGGTACTTTGAGAACTGAAGTCCACCTCATCCGAACTATGGTATTTCTAATGGCCTCATATGTGTGTGGAAGTTGGACATTGACTAAGGAAGACCAAAGAAGAACTGATGCATTTGTATTGTAGTGTTGATAAATAATATTGAAAGTGCCAGGGACTGCCATAAGAACAAACCAATCTAGAGGAAATACAACCAGAACGTTCCTTAAAAACAAAGATGGTGAGATTTTTGTCTCATGTACTTTCGATATGGTATCAGTAGATACAGTGGCTGGGAAAGAACACCATGCTCAGTAAAGGAAAAAGGCAGAGAAAAGGGAGAAGAAGTTGGAAAAGGTCTTCCTTGAACCAACAACACGGCTGCAATAGGGGCTCAAACGTAGCAAGCATAAGGATGTGTTGTGTTCTGTGGTGTGCAGCATCACTAAGAGTCAGAACAACTGATCTGCACTTACAAATAACAGCAGTGTAGAATTGCAGACCCAACAAGCTTACTGACTTGCACAACTGCCTCTTGATTCATTTAAAAGTTCCAAAGGAACACAATGCAGTGATCTGGAACCCCCAGTCTTCTCGCAGTTATGTACAGTTTATTATTGTCCACACAGTCAAATGCCTTTGCATAGTCAATGATACATAAGTAAACATCTTTCTGGTATTCCCTGCTTTCAGCCAAGATCCTATGACATCAGCAATGATACCCCTTTTCCTCCATGCCCTGTTCAGAATCCAGCCTGAAGGTCTGGAAGTTCCCTTTCATTATACTGCTGCAACCATTGTTGGATGATCAAAAGCAAAATCCTTCTTGTGTGCAATATCAATGGTATCGTTTTATAGTTTTAAGCATTCTGTTGGGTCACCAGTCTTTGGAATGTTAATCATTCTTAATTTTAAACTCACCAGAAAGTATCTTAGGGTGTTATTTAAAACTCTTTTACAGTTTTTAAGACAGAGATCAAGGAGCCCTGGTAGAGCAGTGGTTAAGACCTCAGCTACTAACCATATCGTTTAGCGTTTGAATCCAGAGGGAGAGAGATATCGTAACAGCTTGCTTCTTGATAGATTATACTGTAGAAACTCCTAAGGAACTTTGTGGGACACACTGTCTCCAATGACACTGATACCTATAAGAAGGAGCTTTATATCAAGATATAACTACTTATCAAAAAGACATCCTAGTGTGCTCCAACCCAAGTCCATAAGGTCCATACAAGTCCATAAAATCCTCTTCAGACTACTGTAGCTATATGCCAATGATGCAGAAATGTAAAGCAAGGAAGAGGAAGAGCACAGGCTGGGTGGTGCAGAGTGTCATGGATCCAAGGTCAGTAAAAGCATGGCAGGGGGCTGACCGCTCAGGCGGGGTTGGCCCCCAGGGAACCACCCCGAGAGGGTGACACAGAGTTCCAATGAAGTGACAGTGAGGCGTAAGGCCAAGTGTCAAAGAAAGAAATGCCACTGTTCACCTGGTTCTCGCACAAAAGTGTTATGGCACTAAGAAGGTGTCAGCAGGCGGCGAGGCTTAATTGAAAGGTTTAACTCTACCCTAGCCATGAGTGCCTAGCAGACAGAACATCTAACCTACCACAGGGGCAGCTCTTCCCTGTACTACAGGGGCACTGTGAGTTGTCCTCAACCAAACACCAAAGGGTTTGGGTCTTCTTGAACACACACATTTGGGTTAAAAATAAAGATACCTTCATCCCCAACAATTACCCAAAAAGTTCCAAAATATCAAGGCTGTTGATGATTATTTATCTCCTTTTACAAACTAATTTCAGGTAGCTTCTTTCTGCATTCTTCCTCCATGAAAAAGCAAGTTAGCTCCCAAAACTGGAGCTAAAATTGGAATGTACAAACTGAAAATGTTTTCAGAAGCAAAATGCCCTCTGGCACAAAGACAAATGGGAGCTGCTGCTGCTGCATAGAACTGCCCAGAAGTTCAGGAGCCCTGGTGGTACACTCCCTGCCAACCCAAAGGTCGGTGGTTCTCAGCACACCTGGGCTCCTGGGACAAACAGCTATGGCAATCTGTTCCTGTGAAGATCCCTGAGGCCCAATCCAACCCCACTGCCATCACGCCAAGCAATTCTGACTGCTCCTCGGGGTTTCAGAGAAGGGGACTCTTTTTTTTTTTCAATGATTTTATTGGGGGCTCTTACAGCTCTTATAACATTCAATACAGCATTTATATCAAGCATATTTGTATACATGTTGCCATATTTGTTTCCAAATATTTTCCACTTGAGCCCCTGGTATAAACTCCTCCTTCCCCCTCCCTCCTTTTTTAATGAATCATTTTATTGGTGGCTCACACAACTCCCATCATGATCCATACATACATCAATTGCATGCAGGCCACATTTGCACACTTGTTGCCATCATCACTCTCAAAACAAGCTCCCTCCACTGAGGCCCCCTAAGAAGGGGACTTTTCAGAACAACAGAAACAAAAAGGCTACTCTTCTATGGGTCACTACAGCAAAGTGTGGTGAAGAAATCAGATGATGCCTGGCTACCAAAAGAGAACAGTATGAAGAAAATTATGAAGAAAAGCATAGGCTTTGGCTAAGCACGATTTTCTTCTTAACAATTTTTCTATTTTCATTTGATTTCATTCAGAGAATTGTGGACCACAAAAAAATTCACCTCGGGGGCCGCATGCAGCCCGCAGGCCACCAGTTTGATCCTCCGACCTAGAGATTGATGAGGGAGGTGGGAGACTAACAACAACGAGGACAAGAAGAAAATGTTCTGAACTGGATTGCTGTGGAGACTGTACCACTCTTTTTAATATGGATGAATAATTAAACCATGACATGTGGTGTATACGTCAATGAACTTTTTCTCCAAAGAAAGCCTCCCTTTCTCCCACCCAGCGAAGATGGCAGCCACAAGGTGCCCCTATGGTTCAAAAATTGACTTGAGGGCACTGTTCTAACGCCCCAACCACTCCTAGGGAGAAAAATGAGATACTCTTTCTCTCCCAAAGAGTGACAGTCCCAGAAAGCTACGGGGGCAGGTCAATGCTGTCTATAGGCTCACCAGAGTTGAAACAATGGCAATGCATCCAGGGTAGAGTGACCCTGATACAAAGTAGCGAGAAACAAATCCAGTGACAGTGAATCATCCAAGAAGGAAACTCTCAATGCGCTGATTGACACAACAGCCACAAGATGGACTCAATCTTGAGGGTGGCACAAGACCAAAGAAACGCTTCATTACACATGACGCTGCCCTGAGTTACAGGGAATGAACTTGACAGCAATTAACAAGAACAGTGAAGGAAACCCTGTTAAATCAGGATAAATATTTGCCAGTTTTAGTATCCTCAGCTGAGACTGGAACAATTTTCATTCATTCAACAACACCCATTTAACAAAGATGTATCACGAGTAGTTCGTTTTTCCCTCCACCAACCAACATCTGAGAAAAGTAAATAATGTAATGCTGTCTTAGTTTTTTCATCTTTTCAATGAGCACTGTAATTTTTTATGTCTATTAATTCACAGGGAAGAATAATCATGAAAACAATTACAGATGATTTCACCATTACTATTTCTACAACCATCCTCATCAAATATACAACTAAATGCAGAGGAACTAAGATTTGGTCACTTAGGAACAAATGTATGAACTTTATGACGGCAAATAAAAGAAATATTTTTATCTCTTCTTTGCCACAGTATATAAATAAAATGACAATCACTGATAGTCCTGATCCTTTTGATATCTTTTTTGAAATACCACTGCACTACTGAACTAGAAAAATACAGAAGTCATTGCCACCAAATCACTTTAACAACAATAAATGAGCCACCTCTACAAATAGTGTTTTGTGTGTTTGCATGTTTGTGTGTGTGCACAAGAGTAAGTCAAATGGTATTGCTATAAAACAGAAGCATTCGATTACACAAAAATATCAAAGTGACACTTTTGTTTCTCATTCAGGTTTATAGACATATAGACATTTACAGACTCTGAACCTTCTCAGAAGAATTCTGTGCTCTTTGCTTTATATCTGGTCAATATGGAAATTTCATTGTTTTTGAGGAGTTCTTTTAATTTGGGAACAAAGTGTTTTTATATATAACAATAGGGAAGTAGATCTATGTACATAGCTTTCTATGCTAAGTATTACAGTATCAGACAGGCATTAGGCCTCTACTCAAACACTCCCTCAAGAACACTTTGTTCTAAAAACCCCACATTCTGTGATGCTCATCTTCCCGACATGATTGCTGAAGAGGGGTGCACAAGCAAATGTGGTGAAAAAAGCTGATGGTGCCTGGCTATTCAAAAGATATAGCATCTGGGATCTTAAAGGCTTGAAGATAAACAAGCAGCCAACTGGCAGAGGAGCAACAGAGCACACATGGAAGAAGCACACCAATCTGTGTGATCATGATAGAATCAGGTATCAGGCATCACAGACACAGAACAAAAAATTAAACAGATGTGAATGGGATGGAGTGGAGACCCAAAGCACATCTGTTGACAACTGGACAGCCCCCTCACAGAAGGGTCACAAGGAAGAGACGAGCCAGTCAGGGTGCAGTATAGCAACAATAAAACATACATTTAGTTCTTTAATGCTTCCTCCCCCTACTATCATGACCCCTATCCTACCTTCCAAATCTAGTTAGATGAGAGGATGTACACTGATACAGATAAGAGTTGGAAACACAAGGAATCCAGGAATCCAGGACAGATAAATCCCTCAGGACCAATAATGAGAGTAGAGATATAAGGGGAAGGTGGGAAGATAAAAGGGGAATGGATGACAATGATCAAACTATAACCCCCTGGGGGGGGGGAAGATGGATAACAGAAAAGTGGGTGAGGGAAGACAGAAATCAGTGTAAGACATAAAAAAAAAATTTTTTTTACATAAATTATCAAGAGTTCATGAGGAAAGGGTTGGAAAGGGTGGAAATGAGCTGATACCAAGGGCTCAAGTAGAAAAAAGAGTTTTGAAAATGATAATGGTAAAATATATACAAATGTGCTTGACACATGGATGGATGTATGGGTTGTGATAAAAGCTGGAAGACCTCCTCAATAAAATTATTTTAAAAAAAAAGAAATCTGAAAGGACAAATTCAAGGTTGTTGGATGGGTAGGATAAGATTTACCAACTAAATTATCATTGGACAGTCTTTGCCATCCTCAAAAAATGAACAGGCATTAGTCACGGAGGTGGGGGGGGGGGGTGCTGGAATTCCCCACCACAACTTTTCTGGCCTTTTTAGCACAAATGCAAAATTGTTTTAAATCTTAAATCTTAAAATTGATTCCTTTGTCCCTTGAGAAAATTTGACCCCTTCGGGAATTGAACAAACAAACACAGATAGATAGTACCGTTCTGAACTGACCTCTCCCTTGAATTGAACTCGCCCCGAAGATTCGATTGGACCTCGTTTGGGAAGCAGCCTAACACAAAGCTTTAAAAAATGCAAACACTGTCACTGGGCCGATTCCAATTCATGGAGACCCTATAGAATGGAGCAGATGTGCCCGGTGGGTTTCAGAAACTAACGCGATGGGAGTGAAAAGTCTCGTTTTCCTCCCCTGGAATGGCTGGGGCTTTCCAATTGCTGACCTTGGAGTTAGCCGCCCAATGCCTGACCACTACACCACGAGGCCTCCTGAGAGGACAGAGAGAAGTGTATCACTGAAAGAATTAGTGAACCCATTCCCTGCCCACAGCCACACGTTTAAGCATGCTCTTTTTGGAAGAGACTCGTGTATGTATGAAGCAATACTTTTTACTTATCCTTTTTACTTAAACAATATGGTTTTAAACCAGGCTGAGGAACTGAGTAAGGAAGGGACGGGGTAAGAGAATTCCTCTCCATTGGAAAATTACCTAAAGACATGCAATTCTGAGGATATGAACTATCATCTTCACGTTAAAAGGACAACAGTATATTTTCTACTTTTTGACTCAACCCTATCAAAAGTTTAAAGGTAGGGGAAAATACAACTGAGCCCTGATCTTACACAAAATAAATGTTTTTGCTACCATCACTTCAAATTATTCTACTAGGGAAAAATATCCTGCAGGTGGCAAAATCTAGTTTTATAAAGTTTTACTCACTGCCTAAATAATCCTAAATTACCCATTTTGCTCAATTGTTGCTCCCAAAATACACAAATCCCCTAACTCATAGGTTGGTCCCAATAAACCATGGACCGTGAGAACCATGGCATATACTTTCTGCTCTCAACTTCTGTTTCCCATCAAGTCACGGGAACGCTACCCTCAGTCCTCCCACTTAACAACCACTGCTTCTGCTTACTTGTCTTCACTACATATACCTTACTCAGTTTGTTCTTTCCACGTCAGACATGGCTCTCCAAACCCATGGTACAAAACACGAAGACAGAAACTTCCAGAGACAAGCCTGGGGCTTGTGTATCCCCACATTGGAGCAGCGGTGAATTAATTCTCTCCAGGAGGTCTTTTCCACTCACAAGAGAAGCCCTCCTGGACTGCAGCGCCCTCAGAGGCTAACAGAGAAATCTGATTATCTGCAGGATAGATAGACCACTGACGTGTCATTTCATTCCTTAAACTCAGTGTATTCCTTTAAGATGCAAACTGCAGCCTGACTGTCTCTCATTATCAGAACAAGGGATCGCAGCTGGACTTGCCAGAGCTCAGTGAAAAATGAGATTACCACCATAGTGGGCTGGAAGCTGTCCCAAAGGTTACTCGATGCCTATCAAATTTTCCCTCCATATTGTTTTCCTTTTGCAAGCATTCTTATCAATCCAAAGTATCTCCAACTCATTTAAGAGCCTTTATTGTGTCAAGAAGATTCCAACGCTGACCATGATTTTTGGTAGACCACACGAACTACAGGAGCTGTAGCACCACCAACTGAGAAGTCATTCTGGAAATCTCATTGGCCGTGGTGCTTTATATGTTTGTTAAGTCTCCAGAAATAACCCTGAAACAGCACTTTGCCCTGCAACCCTCCTTTTGAAGATCTCAGAGAGAAAAAGTCTGGTGGTTCCTCAGTTTTCTGTTTTCTCAAAGGTAGACATGTCTGCAACTATCAAGACTTTCCATGTTTCACCCCGACACCTCTCAAGACCCTGTACTCCACTGTCCAGCAAAACCCGGCTTTACTATCTCGAGCTTAGAAACTCTGAGGTAAAATTGAAATTAGTCATTTCAAGATTTCATATAAAGCGATAGAAACCTATCACACTTTTAACTTTAAAATGAAAGTAAAAGAAAGGGAGTGTGTGTGTCCCTCAGTTAGGAATGCTATAGAAAATTCATCGGGCAGCCTTCCTTTGAATGAAGTGTATAAATAAACCTCAACCTACAAACTGTAATGACCATGAAAATTATCTCCATGCTAATGGGAGAAACATGGGGAAACTTCTTTTTCGTCACAGACAGTCTCAAAAGACCTAGTCTTGGCTAGAAGCTCCTGTACACCTTCCTACCCTTATTGGAATGTCTATTCAAATTAAGATGAAAAAAAGAATACACTCTATTCAGCAACATACACTTTAATGAAGCTAATCAGGAAATACTGAAGTCCAAGTTCCAGATTGTAAAAGGGGGAGGGGAGGGAGATGGACACCCGCATAATGCAGCTTCTCTTAGGACAGGCTTGTTCTGAGATTGGAGATAATGCATAGGTCACACTGATGAATTAGACACAGCCCTGTGTTCTGGACTTCTCCTTAGACTTGCCCTGCATCAGCAGAGTGAGATGGGAAAAGGGTGTCACTGCTCTTCGGAATCATAACTGGAGAGAGCTTGCTGTGATCAATTAAGCTGAGAGGTCGGGCCTTGAAAAGAATAAGGGGTAGGGGGGAAAGAAAGTTTGAGAAGAATAACGGGATGGGGGGAGAGAAAGTTTTCCTGTCAACTGGATGGGGGTTGTTTTACAGTGATACATAGAGCGTCTCCAGCTTTCACATCAAGTTCAAGTTGTTCGGTTTGCTTTGATGGTTATTCTTTAAGAACTTTTCCTTTCTAGGGTGTTTGCAGCAGTTTGCTGATGTAGTTCCTCACTCCTGCCTGTTATTAACGGACTGGCAAAGGCTGAGTAAAATGCACTTAAGAAAAAAGGCATCACCTCTCCTTGCCAAGACGCACATGCTGCCCAGTACCTGACGGTGCGATCGCTGGCCAAGAGAAATCCCAATTTCACCTCTGCCACCCCGTCCCCAATCCATTGCAAATAACTGTGCAAGTGCCACTTTTGCAGAGAATCTGCCTGACTCACCCCCGCGTGCGGTGTGCCAGGGCGAGATGTGCCAGGCTCCGTCCCGCAACGGGGGAGCCCGCGCAGCCTCGGCGGCACTGAGAACCCCTCAATCTCCCCCGGGGGCGGATCGGAGAGAGTTTGCCCCGAGGCAGGTGGCCGGCTGCACTCGCGACCACCCAGTCTCGCTGGAACACACGTGTCGCCGCGCCCGTGCCCACCCCGCTGCGTGCACTTGCCCCAGAGTCCCTGCAACAACGTCTGGCTTGGCGCTGGGGACTTTACCGAGGAAGAGAGACAGGGTTCCCCCCCCCACCCAACCCCACCCCACCCCACACTACCCCTCTAAAGAAGAAGGAAGAAAAAGTCCATGTCCGCGGAAACAGCCTGCCCACTCGGCCAGCGGCCGGCCTGGGGGGATGCGGGCCCGCGGTAGACCTCGCCCTCCCCAGAGCGCGTCGAGGCCGCCAGCGCTCCCTCCCCGCCCGCCTCGGTCCGGGCCCGCGGGCGCCGCCCCAGGGAAGCCGGGGCCCGCCGACCCACCCTCCGCCGCCGGGGCTGAGCGCTCACCTCCTGGGGTCCGCCTTCCGCCGCTCGTCCAGCTTGGCGCCCGAGTGTGGGGCTGCAGCAGCGGCCGCCGCCGCCGCCGCCGCCGCCGCCGCCACCTTCGCTGCCGCCAGGGCCGCCGCTGCCCGAGCGCTGGCCGGCGCGCCGCCGGGACTGGAGGCTGGGGGCCCGCGGGCTCCCCGGAGGCGCGGGCGCGGGGCGCGGCGGGGCCGAGCCGCGGGAAGTTGTCGGCGCGCGGCGCGGCGCGAGCGGGGCCGCCCGGCACCCGCTCCCAAGTCGTCTCAACTTTGGCGCCCGAGTGGGTGCGCGCTCCGCGGCGCAGGGAGGCGAGCGCGCGGGAGCGGGGCGAGGGTCCGGGGAGCGGGCGCCGGCGGAGATCGGCGCGGCCCCCGAGGCCGGGGGAGCGAGCGCCGCGCGGGGCGGGGCGGGCGGGCGCGCGGGCGGGGGGCTGCGCGGCCGCGGGGAGGGCGCGCGGGGAGTGCGTGCGCGGGGCGCGGGCGCCCACTCTACTTTGCCTCCCGCCGCGCCGGCGGGGGAGCGGGGGTCGCCGGCGTTACTGGCGGCCGCGGACACTGCGGCGGCGGGTTCCGGCCGGGGCGCCCCTCGGGAGCGAGCCGAGGAGCCAGGGGCGCAGAGCGGGCGGCCGCGGCGGTGGCTGTGCGGCGAGCGCGAGCCCGCGAGCCATATTTAAAGCCGCCAGCGGCCTCGTCCGGCCCCCTGCCCTGCCCTCGCTCGCGCCCGCCCGGCCCCCACCGCGCCGGCCGCCGCTCGGCGTCACCCGCCCGGGCATCCGCGCCGGCGGGGAGGGGCCTGCACCGCGCCGCCCCCGCCCGCCCGGGGCGCGGAGTCCGCGCGCCGCGCCCCCGCCCAGGGCCAGCCGGGGACCCGCTCCGGGCCCCAGCCCTCGCCCGCGGTCCCGCGCCGCGCCGTCCCCTGCACGCGGCTCGGTCGGCGATGGGGCGTGCGCGAGTCCCCGAGGTCCCCGCGGGGCAGGCGCCGCGCTCCCCGGCCGACCGGCAACTGCACGTGTGGTGAGCCCCCAAGCCCTCGCCGCTGGACTTTGAAAACTTGCGACGGACGGAGGACGCAGATCAGCCTTAGCCAAAACATCCGAGAAGCGCAACTTGGGAGCCCTCCACGTGGGTGCCCTTGATGGGACAAAGAGATCGCGTTTGTCTGTGCCTCGAGTGGCTGTGAGTCGGAGTCGACGACTCGATGGATGAAAATGAATTTTGAGTACGTTCTTGACCAAGTAAACAGTAGCTGTGGCCCAGCCCTCAATAAGATCAATTAAGCATTAAAATAACACACACACACACACACACACATTGTTCTGAGTGCTGCTCGTGAGTTGCCACTTAATGGATTTAAGCCACATCGTATGTGAAGCAAGTGTATACGTATTTCCTATTTATAACCACACATAGTATGCATGGCTAAACCACTTTCAACAGTAGTCACCAAGACACAGAAAACCACGGGCGGGGGAGCGGGGGGGCGGGGGGGGAGGAGGGAGGGAGTCACATACAGTGGACCCACTCTTTCATACCTAGCTATAGCTAGTTAGGCCTCTGGATGGAGAGTGGTTTGGGCTGTCTTTTTTTGTTTTTGAGGGACGGAATTGGGGGAAAGGGGTTTTTTCCTCCTGGGGTTCAAAACTAGAAGACAGCAGTTACAGAGCATTTATCTTAGAAAACTTGCACATTTAACTCTTTTAATCAATCTTCAATCTTCTTTTAATCAATCAAAGCATTGTAGAACCTCCCCAAGCTGTCTAATGTGTGAAATTACGATGGACTCATATAATGTGTTTGTTGTCATATATGTACGAGAAGAAAAAAATCCTTCATCAGTGGTTCTCAACCTTCCTAATGGCATGACTCTTTGATACAGTACCTCAGGTTGTGGTGATTCCCCCCCCCCCAACCATAAAATCATTTTCGTTGCTACTTCATAACTTTCATTTTGCTACTGTTAGGAATAGGGTGACCACTGTGAAAGGGTTGTTTGACCCCCCAAAGGGGTTGCGACCCACAAGTTGAGAACCACTGCCCTGCATACATGATCCACTTCAGTGAGGTAGGATAATCAGACCAGAAGATAAAAAAAAAAAACTTAGCCTTAAATATTTTTGTCTACATAGTAATACAATTAATACAATTACTACATAGTAATACAATGTTTTGTGCTAATTAAAAAACTAACTCCTGGAACACACAGCAAAAACCAACAATCCCAAAACAAGCCCCCGAGTAAAGGAAGGCCATATTCATATTAAATATTTGCCACGGTCCGTTAGTAGTTTTTCACACTGCAGAATATGCATTTCAACAGAATCGGTTGGTAATTTCTCATTGTATCACGAGCCAGCTATAAATAGTCACCATTGGTGAGTGCGTGGAGCAAGTAGAAATTCCAAGAAACGTGCTTTTTTTTTTTCTTTTAGCATTTTGCAATAAAGTACCTCAAACTGTCCTTTATACAATAGTTAACCCCTTCAGGTATTTCATTGTCAAGTTCTGCCATGCTTTCCCCTAAACAAGGTATAGCTTGGGGCACCGGGTGGGAGACGGGAAAGGCATCAGAGTGCCAAGGGGGAGGTTTTATGTCTATCAAAGTAATGAGAAAAAGAATTGTCTAAGAGTCAACACCCCCTGTTTTCATCCTTCTCATTACTTGATGTTTGCTATCCCACAATTAAAAGAGCATGTTCTATTTTCTTTCCTATTGATTATTGTCCACTAATTGAGATACATGTGTTTTTCTTTGAAAGGTCATTGATTAACTTTTCCTGTTAACTCTGCATGTGGTCACTTTTGCTGCTGCTTTTCCGGGTAACCACAGTGAGCCCTGCAATTTTACCCCTCTTTTTTTACCTATTCTAAACCTTGAGTTATGCTCCTTAGTTCTCAGCAACCCAAAGAAAGATTTGTTCATTCTTGATGTAGCTTGGTGACAAGAAGAATGGACAGAAAAGTAATTGAATTATAAAAACAGATACATAATCCCTAGTGAAAATGACCCTTTTCTAATCAAGGATTCTCTGGCCTTAATGACCTTCGAGACTGCCTAGCTTATCAGTCAAGTTTCTTTCCTGTCACACCAAGTCCTAATGACCACCAAAAGAAAACAGATGGGAGAACAGCCTTTGTTTCAAGGACAAGCGCCATCTAGTGGCAGCAGGCGATGGCAACAGTCTGGTCTCCGGGATATTGACGAAGATGTGTTTGAATCAGGGTGCTGGCGAAGAATATTCAAAGTGCCAGGGACTGTCAAAAGGACAAACGAATCTGACTTGGAATACACACATCCAGAATGCTCCTTAGAGGCAAGGATGGCAACATTAGTCCCAGGTACATTGGGCATGCTGTCAGGACAGACCACTCCATGGAGGGCTGACCTCACGCTTGGGGAAGCAAAGAGGCAGAGCAAGGGAAAGGCCCTCAGCCACGTGGCTTGACACTGGCTGCGTGGATGACTGGAACTTAAGAGCGTGTGAGGGTGGGGCCGGGCCTCGGCGGCGTTTCACGCTGATGCACATAGGGTGGCGGTGTCAGATCCCACTCCATTGCATAGACTCTAGCTTTCTTAGACGCTTCAACCCAAACTCACTGCCTTCTAGTGGATTCCCACTGATAGCGGTCATGTTGGACGGAGTACTGCCACTGTGGGTTTCCCCAGCCGTAGAAAATTTTACTGGAGGCTGAGCCCCGGTGGCGTAGTGGTTGTGCGCGGGACTGCGGCCCACTGGGACGGAGGTTCAATTCCAGCAGTGGGGCTGGGCTTCCTACTCCCACCACCGGAGAGCAGTGATGCCAAAACAAAAAACAAAAATTTGACTGGAGTAGAAAACTTCCACCTTTCCCCACGCAGGACCGCTGGTGGTTTCGAACAACTGACATTGAGGTCTGCAGCCCACTGCTGCGATGCCACCAGGGCTCCCTCATAACAGCTTGGAACAATTTGGGTTTACAACAAACTCACCATGATGGAATGGATTCCAACTGATGGGGGCCCTGCTGTAGGACAAAGTAGAAATGCCCCCCAGAGGTTTCTGAAACTGACATTCTCTATCGTTATAATTCTTTATAATTCTTGGTCCCGCAGAGCCTGGTGGTTTGATATGGTGACCTTGCGGGTAGCAGTCAAACGTGTAACCTGTAATTACCTCACGGGGCTGAAGTAGCGCAACTGGCAAGTCCCGCGTGGCTTATTTAAATTAAGTCGTGTGCAGATACACTCTGGAGGCAGGATTGTTGCCCTGAAAAGTTTTCAGGGTTTTTCTGTGGTTTGAATTTGGTCCCTAAAGACTTCTATTATTTGTTTCATTGTTACAAAAAGATCCTTCTGGCTTGTCACTCAATGTTGTCGTGAAAGCACTTTGCTTAACAGCAGACTCCATGAATCAACCACTTACATGTGCATTTTTAAGTGTTTTTCACTGTACTATTCTATTAGTAAAAGACTAAAGCACTCAGATTGATGAAGATGGTAACTGAAATAATTATTACCTGGGGGCATGGAAGGGGAGAGTGGGGCAAATGGGACGTCAACACCAACGGGTTCCAACATTGATTATGGTGAATGCACAACCCCTCTTCATATGGTCAAACTATTGAATGGTGTGGTGTGTTAATTATATCAATAAAACCAATATTAAAAAAGAAAAAGATATTGTTGACCGCTTATTCTGGAATTATACGCTATTAGAGCATTCATCTACAGCTTGTCTTGGGCCCTAGGAGATAGGTTATTTCCTGTTACAACAGACTTCAAGCATAATTTTTAAATGTCCTGAATAAGCAAGTCCTTCCCAAATATGGGGCTCGCTGGTGAACACTTGCTGAACGTTTTGCTCTACAGAATAGAGATTTTCTCTGTGCTGATATGTTTTGACTTGCAGTTGTTTCATTGCTAAACAATATTGCAACAGAATGATCTTTAAAATATCCACTCTGTTAATTTAGTCAAGCATTTCATGATGTAAGGGTAAAGCCAGTTTTCTTCTCAGTCTGGAACTTGTCTGGTATGTTTTGTGTGTGTGTGTGTGTGTGTGTGTGTGTACAGAGAGAAAGAATGGGGGGTGGGGAGCGGGTTCTTTAGTGACAGGACTGAAATCCGCATGTAGACAGTTCAAAAGCACCAGCTCAGAGGAGGAAAAAGACTGGACTTTCTACTCCCGTAAGAGTTACCGTCTTGGAAGCCCACAGGGGGAGGGGTAGTTGCTACGAGTGAGCATTGACTCCATGGCAGTGAGTTTGGCATCATATATATCACATGCCTGATGTGTATGATAGAGGAGCCCTGGTGGTATAGTGGTTATGCATTGGGCTGTGCTCCCCAAAGTAGGCAGTTCAAAACTCTTAGCGCCTCCTCAGGAAAAAGACAGGATGTTCTACTCCCCTAAACAATGACAGTCCCAGTATCCCAGGGACGGTTCTACCTTGTCCTATAAGGTTTATGAATCTGTACTGGCGCAACAGCAGTGAGTTGGAGCTTTTGAAAAATATACATAGACTACACCATATACATCTGCAATCGTACATATACCATTAACAACCTGATTTTTTTATTTATTTCCTGTCCAGCAAGTGCATATTCCAACAAATCTGGAAAATTCCTCAATGAACTCAGCTCACCTAGATTTATAACTACATTCCCTCTTTTCAACTCCAGGTTTAAAAATAGCCATAGACCCTTTTTATGAGGGGACCAGGGAAGTACACACAAGTTTTGCAAGCTGTCAGCATGGCATGAGTTGGGGAAAAATAATTTTATTTGGATAAACATGTGTCCAAAAGTTATTTCACAACTTAACCTACTAAGCTTTTAACCATAACCAACTGTCATTTTCATGACACATGCCCAGAATCAAATGTGAGGTGAGCTATTCACATCTGAAACCAAGAGCCTCTCACTGGTAAGACGGAGCAAGTCATTCGACCTTGCTGTGCCTTCATTCCCTCAGCCAGAGAAATCAAGGGATTTATGATAATGACCCTTTAATTCTAATAGGATCCCACGATACTCTCCTCTGGTTAAAGTGGAAGGATTTGTGCATGATACACACACAGCTCTTTCAAAAACAGTATGGATGCATTTATTATGAAGGCTCTGCGTAATCACCCCAGGCCAATGTTCCAGCCTCATCCTCCTACAGGAATTCTCCCAGGGATCACCAAAGCACAGGACACAGGCCTCTCTGTTTGGAAGGGAAAGGACAACTTAAAAATGAGCTCCTAAACTCCAAACAGCTATGCTTCCTGGTTTACAAGTTGGGTCTGGTTTTAGGTAGGGAAAGAGAGAATGACCCCAGACTTCTCTGCCCGAACAGTCAGATTCTCAGGGGCTACCTTGTACTCTGCTGATGGATAGGGTGTTTCTCTCTCACCATCCAGCCCCCCAACACAGAAAGGTGTTTGTTCCTTTTGATCCCACTGGCCTCCCCGCCTCCTCACCTCCTGGGAGGAGGAATAAACCCAGATAGGAGAGAGCTTTAAAGCCTCTCTTCTTTCCTGGGTATGGAGTGAGTCACATGGACCCAGCGATTCCATTGCGTGGAAAAAAGGTTTCCCTGTGGACTAACTGACCCCTGGATCGAACTGGCCGGTGACCATGCACGTCTCCCTGCTCAGCTCCCCAGACGGAGCCTCCCCTGGAGACCACAGCTCCATCTCCTTGTAAGGAACAAGCACAGCTGACGTTTCAAATGCACCTTTGCCAGACGGATGCCTGTGTAGGAAATGTTGCGAGACGATTGAAACTTTACACATTGGTTCCTCTTCTCCCCTTTCTTTAGAAAAGGAACACTCTGAGCAAACTTTGCCCTGTATGGCTTTCCAGTTTCCCATGCCGATGACAGAGCCCACCATTACCACTAACACTGCACTTGGGCTATGTTGTCAGGAGAGATCAGTCCCTGGAGGACACCGTGCTTGCCTAAGCAGAGCAGCAGCAAAGTAGTGAAAGGCCAGAGAGAAGATGATCGCTGCAGTGGCTGCACTGACGGGCTCAAACTTATTGTGAGTACAACAAAGGATCAGGCGTCGCTTCACTCTATTGTGCATTAAAATAGACTCACTGGCACCTGAAAGGAGTCACCGCGGAGCTCTGGGGGCATCGTGGACTACACATTCAGCTGCTAAGCACCAGCTCAAGGGTTTGAACCCACCAGTTGCTCGGCAGGAGAAAGACGAGGCCGTGTACTTCTGTGAAGAGTGAAAGAATCGGGTTTCTGTTAAGATCTGCGAGTTCCGTAAGATCTCTAAGTCAGAATCAACTCAATGGTGGTGAGTTGAGATGTGTCCACTGCAATGAGCAGTTTGTGGAGCTTACAAGATCAATGAACCAGATTTTGGTTTGTAAGCGATGGTCCCAGTTTTTCTCTGCTACTCCTGTTTCATGATAACACCCCTTTCACTCTCACAAGCAACTAGATGTGGGAGGGAAGTTGTGGAATCGCCCTAGCTCTCAGACTAATTAAGCACCATGACATAGCGGAGAAGGAAAGGGAAAGGTATTTTCAATTGGATGTCAAGGAAGGCCACTATGAAGTGGTAATGTCCAAGCACTGATCTGAATATGCATAAATATGGAAAATTTTAAAGGCAACTTGGCAAAACAAATAGCATCTGACACGATACCTTACACAGAGTGGGAACTCAGCTATCACTTACAGAAGGAATGATTGCATCCACTATTCTGGAAGCATTAAATCACAAAACTATGCCTAAGTGACATGTGCTTCTATCAAGACAGATTCCACCTATACTACACATTACTTAAGCCATCATTCTGCATAAGACTCAATAAAGAAACAACATTTGGACTCTATCTCTGTTTTCAACCAGATGTCCAGAAAATATGCAAAGAGGAATCTATAGCCAACTGAAGCACTATTTGGCTCCAGGAAGGGAATTGGGTGATTACTGGCAAGAACAGTGAAGGAGATTTTATTCTGTATGTTTGATATGTGTGTTTTTTTAAGTTTTTGAACCATGTGGATGGATCATTTGTTAATCTAAACTTGGGTTTCACTATATAAATAATTCCATTTCAGCTGCTTGGAGTTATTTTCCCATATAAATAAGTATAAATTTAAGTGAAAGCCCAGCTGGTGGCTAGTGAGGTGAATGTCTGTACAAACGAGGACACAGTAGCTCCCAGGACACCAGGCACAGGACTGGAACATCTGAGTTCCTCCATGATTATTAGATGCTATTTAGTGCTGGCCATGTTTGTTCACTGCCCACCTGGACACTGTACAAACCCATGTTTGAGGGACAAGAAGATCTTCAAAAGGATATTTTGGTTTTTCTTGCACCTGGGTAAATAAAAATACAGTACAAGATTTCCAAATAATATTTTACTGGGCACCTTGCTCAACCTCTGAGCGTGGTGATTTGGTTTTGCTTTTGTTTGTTTTTTAAATAAAATATGTTGCTCCTTTTTTCTTCCATTATCAAAATAATGTCACTTCACTCTACTCACTTACCTGTGGCACTAGCAGATTCTGATTTCTGCTGACAGAGGAGAATTGCTCCCTGGACTTCACAGGGCTGTGAATGTGGTGAGGTCAAACTGCTAAGTTTTCAGGTAGGCTTCCAGTGCACAACCCACTTTACTGCCCACACTCCTTAATTTCTCCATAGAAAGGTTTTTAAACAGAAAGAAAGATGATTTAACAGTGTAAAAGTTCTCTTTTAGGGTGCATGCTAACATTTTCATCTTTTCTTCTTCGCATAATTTAGATTTGTGGATACCAGTTAAGTGTGTACCCAGTGGGAATCTACTGTCTCTACCAGTTTTGAACGCAGCAGGACAGGGTTGAATACTCTACCAATAATTTTTTAATCTATACATTGAGCAAAATCACCAGAAAAGCTGGCTTATATAGAGAAAAGTGCAGCATGGGGATTAGAGGAAACCGTTAGCAACCTGCAGTAGGCAGATGACACAGCCTTGCTTGCTAAAAGTAAGGGAGACTTGGGGGACTTGAAGCACTTGCTGATGAAGATCAAAACTTGCAACTTTCCGTATGGATGGTAACTCAATGTAAGGAAGACCAAGATCCTCACAACTGGACCAGTAGGTCACATCATGCACAGTACCTGGAGAAAAAGTTGAGGTTTTCAAGAATTTTTGTCCAGCTTGGATGACAGGTACCCCTGGAAGCAGCAGTCCAGACATCAAAAGACATATTGCCTTACATAATAAATCTGCTGCTAGAGACCTCTTTAGTGTATTGAAGAGCAAAGAGGTCACTTTAAGAACTGAGATGCACCTGACCAAAGCCATGGTGTTTTCCATTGTGTCCTATGCATGTGCAAGTTGGACATTGAATAAGGAAGACCACAGAAGAGCCGATCCATTTGAATTCTGGCGCTGGAGAAGAACACTGAGAGTACCATGGACTGTGAGAAGGACAAACCAATCTGCACCGGAAGCAGTAAGGCCAGGATGCTTCTTGGAGACAAGGATGACTAGACCTTCCTACATACTTGGAACATACTGTCAAGAGAGACCAGTCCCTAGAGAAGGACAACACATTGGGTGAAATGTAGGGCCAGCAGAAAGGGGGAAGGCCCTCCGCATGATGGATTGGCACCGTGGCTGCCTCAATGAGCTCAGGCACAGGGACAATTGTGAAGCTGGTGCAGGCCGTGCTCTGTTCTGATCTGTTGTGCATCAGGTCACGATGGGTCAGAGCTGAGGTGAGGGCACCTAGCAACATTGACTCTGAATTTCCATGATTGATGGATCCTTGCCTGGGGTATGTCCTAATCTTGTATAGTTATTTGTATAGGGAAACTGGGTTTGATGGAAATATGCCACCTCCCCCCACCCAAAAGAAAATAAGAATGATAATTACCTGGGAACACAGAGAGAAAGGAAAGAGGAAAATGCCATCAATATCAGTGTGTGAAAAACAAATAAAAGCTATAAAAATGTATTGTGACGATGACTGTACAGCCCATATTGATATGATTGAATCATTGAATTGTATATGTTAACTTCAGATCAAATTTTTTTTAAGATTAGGGGATGGTAAATTGAGCAGGTTAAAAAACGAGATATGTGAGCCCCAGTGGCGTAAGTGGTTGAGTGTGGAACTGCAGCCCACTGCCTTGGCGGTTCAAATCTAGCAGCAGCTCTCAGGAGCAAGGCTGGGTAGCTCCCACGACCACCAGAGGGCAGTGATGCCCCCCAAAAAAATCATTTAGGGGCTGAGCTCCGGTGGCGTAAGTGGTTGAGTGTGGGACTGTGGCCTGCGGGCTTGGCGGTTCAAATCCAGTGGCAGCTCTCAGGAGCGGCACTGGGCAGTGCTGCCCCCCCCCCCAAAAAAAAACCCCAAAAGCAAACAAAAAAACAGAGATATGCATGAAGGAAAAAATAGTATGGTCACTGCAACTCATTTTGAGTGAAGATGATCCTTTTTACCACAAAGTGTTAGTTTGAAGAAGTTTGCCTAGAAAAGGTGAAAGATGTGAATTTGACTCCCTCTTTTTTAATCCAGTTGATAGATGCACACCTCTCAGTATAGTTACAGAACCACCCTTCTCCTCACATGCATCCTTTTTTCATAAGTTCTCTTTAATAGTTTATGCTTTCTGTTAATATGAGCAATAATAGTCCCAGTAATAATAATGGTTGCATGCCTTTTACTATCTTCAAGGGACTATCTTCCATGTAGTTGTTCCTGTCTAATCCATTCTGGTTCATTCAGACCCTGCTCTCAGAACACCCTCACAATTGCTATGTTTAAGTCCATTGCTGGAAGCCACTGTATCAATCCATCCTTTGAGATTCTTCCTCTTTTCCTTTGAACTTTTGCTTTACTAAGCATAATGTCCCTTTGTAGGGCCTGGTTGCTCTGGATCACATGTCCTAGTACGTGAGAGGCAGCCGCCCCCTCCCGGCTTCAAAGGAGCCAGGTTGTACACTATTCTGGCTGTACTTCTCTAAAACAGATGTATGTTGTTATCCTAGCAGTCAATATTCTTCGCCAATGCCATAATTCAAATGCATCCGTTCTTCTTCAATCTTCTTTATTCATTATCTATACTTATCCACACTGAACACAAACTCGCCCATTTAATCTCCCGTTTAACCTGTTGTCGTAGTTAGATAATTTTATGTAAACTTGAAGATGGATGAAAGTAGAGAAGTGGAATCAAATCCACCCTGTGAATCAGGTCCCAGCCTGATGGTACCTCCTTAGGGCTGTCGCCTGCTTAGAATGGGGAGGAAACTGAGCACCGCCCTCTCTCTCTCTGCCCCTTCACCTTCTTGCTTCTTGGGACTCCGCCACTGACCCTGAGAGCTGCCAGTCCTCTGTCATGTTTCTACCAACCTTGGACCCACACGACTCTGTGCCCAATGCTCTGTGCTCTTCCTGCCTTCTGCACCATTGCATGTGGCTACATACGTCTGAAGGCGGACTTATTGGTTAATATTGGACTTATGGACTTGAGTTGGACTGGGCTGTGATGTCATCTTCATATATAATTGCTTCTTGATATTAAAGCTCTTTCTTATATGTAGGTGAGTGTCATTGGATTTGTTTCTCTAGACCGGGGTGCTCAATACGTCAATCGAGATGTACTAGTCGATCTCAATCTTAGCATGGGTGGTTTGCATGGCATTAAAAAAAAATAGATGTATTGGGATGAGGGTGAGGGTTGGTGTTAGACTTGTTAGGGTTAAGGTTAAGGTTAGGGTTCATTTTAGGGTTACTGTTAGGGTTAGGCTTAGAACTAGGTCGATAGTGATCGAGGTATTTACCAACCTGGATTAGCACATACATTTCCAGAAGAAACTATTTGAATCCCAGAAGTGCACAGGTTTTCACAGATAATCAGCTAGGTCCCTGAGTTCCTCCAAATTTGAGAAAGTTTGAGATTGGCCTTCTATGTGAACTTAAAAATCTGATAGAAAAGAATTAGTTCATTTTTGATAGAAAACTACACAATGCAACACCTGAAGCCAGTGTCCACTGTTCAGATTCCAAGTAAACTTTACTGAGCACATAACTACTAATATGGACATCTTCCTGAGAACATATTTTTAGAAAGAGTTGGAAATGCTATACATTTTGGATTGGTTTGTTTACATTTGCTTTAACATAACAACTTCTATATCACAATTGTTTAAAGATCTTCCGCAGTGTTTTCTTCTCATTTCAATCACATATCACATTTAGACACTCTCTGTCGAAAGTCAATCCTATTGACACAATAGACTCAAGTGTATTTTGTATTGGAATCATGGCCAAAGACAGAATGGCATTTCATTCAGTTACAGACTAGGATTGAGATGAGTCAGAACCAGCTCAACAGAGCCTAAATAGAACAACCGAACAGTCATAGAGGTATGTATGCATGACGGCTGCCAATAATTTTCCATGCACAGATTGTTACTATTAGCTGTCAATGCTGACTCATGACAACCCCTTCTGTACTGAGTAGAAATGCTTCCTAAGGTTCTCCATGCTGTGCTCTTGTGGAGTGTCTTTGGATGCCAGGAGTGTCTTCTGCGGCGCCTCTTGGTGGGTTCACACTATGTATCTTCAACCACCAGTCCAGGCCTTTATTGCTGGCTCCCCCGGGATGCCTTCCCCAAGGAGGAACATCATAGTATTTGTTTGCACCATTTCTCCTTGATTTCCTTAGGTTTTTTTATCTTAAAAAGATCTGTAGGAAATAAATGCTCTTTCTGTTGTCCTGATTCTTCTTAATGTTTTGACATCTAGTCAATTGTCACCTCTAAATAGAATTTTGAAACTTTTGTCTAAGTTCACCACCCCCCACCAAATTAACATCTCACTCAGAAGTATACAGAGACTACCGATACATTCTATGTACTCTGGGTCCTTTCATCCCACATTTCTTAAGTTGCTTATATCTAAGGAAGGTTATACTTCCACATAGATTTATCGGAAAAATAACTGTGCTAATCAGGGCTTCGATACTCAGTAAGCACAGATTCACCATTGCTTACTTACTATTCTGAAATGAGCAATTTCACAAGAAAAACATGTGAAACTATTCAATATTGACTAATAGACAAGCACAAGAAAGACTATGCTGACACTGTATGGAATATTTCTCTGTCGGGAAACATAATTTTTTTTAAAAAACCACTTGGATTCTGTAAGAAGAAAGCATTGTGGGGTTAGGAAAAATGCATACGCCAGCTAAACCTAGAAGCAGAATCTTTGATGTAGTTGGAAATTTTGAGAATATTCACTACATGTTAGTAAATAAGAAGAAGGAAGCCGATGCACTTCTTGCTTATTGGATACTCTGGCCCTGGGTGCCAGTATACAAGTATATATAAGGTCAGAGTCTGAAAGAAGATGATTTTCAAATTATTGAAAGATAAATTCTCTCCCAAGTTCCCATTTGTATCCTCAAGTACCTTTGGTCCAGGGAAAGAAATCCCAAATGATGTCTCAGTGCTCATGCTTCTTCACAGAGTTAGTCTTGGAAACCATCAGCTGCCATCCTAGTGCAGAGTGGTTGAGGAGAGGAGCCGTACAGACGAAGGGAGGATGGGAACAGACAGAAAAACTCAAGGAAAGAGGGCTCGCTCTCTCTCAAGCTCTGCCGCAGTCAGTTGCTGTTGCTTTTGTTGCTTGGTGCCATTGCGCCTGTTCTAGCCCATCGCAACCTTATATACCACAGAAGGAAATACTGCACAGTCCTGAGCCTTGCTCACAATGGTTCCGATGCTTGAGCCCGTTACTGCAGCCACAGTACCAACAAAGCTTGATGTCTTTCTCCAGGAACTAGTCTCTCCTGACACAGGTCCAAAGTATATCAGTTTCTCTTTTATTGTGTCTATTTAAGTATTTACTGTATGGGATTATAAAATTATATATATATATATATATATCCATCATTAGGACAGCAGACCAGTTTTCAAATTATTTGCATCCCACTACTGGTCTCCACACTTCATTGACATCCAGTTCTTTGCACTTGAGTCAACAGCATGCCAAAACCCAGTAGCAATCAAAAGTCTAATGTGCTGACCTAGAGTTCATTTACGTCTCCAGTAGCAAGTCATACCTGCTGACCTTGAATTCATCAGCCTTTGCCCTAATGAGCTGGTCATCTTCTTACCAATCTTGGGTTCATCAAGCCTAGTTGTTGCATGAGTCAGGAAGCATACCCAGTTTAACATCTGACCCATAGAATTGAAATGGAAACGTGACAGAATTGCCCACTTCTATACCTGTGTGAGCCATTTTCTTCACACACATTTCTCTCACATATGCATAGACAAGCATCACTGGTTGTGCTTCTCTTGAAAAACCAGACTAACACAATCTCCATCTTCATTTATGGAAAGTCTTCTTACTTTTACGGGTCAAACTCAAATGGCAGGTAATCTCCATGTAATTTTCCCAGAACAGTTCAGCTTCAAAGGCTCTGTCCTATATGGAGGCTTTTAGTAGGTTCCCCATGGCCCCCACTAAATTGTAGACTTTATGGACGTGAAGATGTGTTACACATTTTCACATTCATCGGCTCCCCTAGTACAATTCCACACACGTGGGAAATGATTGCTAAAACAGTGAGTAAATGATAGACTTAACAAGGGAATTAATGAACGTTGCCTTTAGTTGATAACGGCAACTTCAGATATGATCACTCACTCACTCACTCACTCACTCTCATCGAGTCAATGCATCAAGGCTGACTCACAGGGACCTACAGGGCAGGAGAGAACTGCCCTTGAGTTTTGAGCCTGTTGGTCTTGATGGGAGGAGAGAGGCATCTTTTTATGTTCAGTCATGGGCTTGAGCAAAATATGTCCACAAGGAAACTTAAATATAAAACTCCTCTCTTTTTAAGAAGAATTTTCCACATATCCATTCACAAAAATAATCTGCTGGTCAGGCAGCAGATCAATTCAAACCTGAGTAAAATGAGGTTCAGCGAGATAGAAAAGACCACTACATTCCATGAGCTTAAATTCTACTCAGAAAAAGAGACAATAGACAAATAAACTAGGAAGATTAAATTCTACAACAGAAGTAAGATAATAAATTCCATCTTGAAAATGACTACAGTCAAAGGTAGAAACATTTAAAACACATGCCCGTTTCAAATCTCATGATTTCTTTTCCACCCCATTAGCAATTTTCCTACAGGTATCTCTTACATTCACAAGAGCAACAGCTACAAACAAATTAGCAGCTTGCGGATAAAATTCCTGTATATGACAATCGGCGAACTGACACAAGTTTGCTTTGTTTTCACTAACAAACTCCCATGATGCTTTTCTCTACTTCCCTTTTAAGAACTATGGATAAGAGAATTTGTCCTTGGATATTTACAGATATCAAAATCCATAAATTTGGAAATTGTTAAAACACTGTTTTTAAAGTTAATTATTTTCCTAGGAATAAATGTCTGTCATTTTATGGCTTAACAAAGTCCACTTATTTTGCCTCTACCAGTAATTAGAAATATTGACAAATGGTTGTTCCTTCATATGATTGACTACAGGTACTAACTATACATAGTCCACCAGACAGAAGTTGTTTTATCCAAAGTCCTTCTGACTCTGACACTGCTGATCTTTGGTCGGTTTTACTCCTTTAGTCAGTCAACATGTTTGGATTGCTTTTGAAGATCTAGAATTAATATAAAACTTGTGAGCAAATGCACCCGAAATCTCTGAGCTTGACTTATGCATTCATTTTTATGATCAGTAGATAATACCAATATTTGTGCTTTATTTGATTTTTAAGATCCTCTAAGTCCTGAAAAAATGATAAATCAATATTTGAATTTATGTTTTTCTTTCAGAGAATCTTATCTTAGTATGTTCCACATGCCATCTGTATTTTTGATTTGGACACTTACTGGGGTCACATCATTTTTTAAGATAGAACTGCACAAGCAGCACTTCTGAATAAATTCTTGTGCTTTTTTGAGAGGCTAACTTCAGAAACATATCATTTCTGAATGTACAGAAAATAAATAATAGGATATGAAATTAGTTAAGTCAGAAGTTGTCTAGTTTTTTTCTTTAAAAAGCTAGACACCAAATGTTTTAAACATGATCACTGCCCCAACTAAGCAACTTTTCCACAGGACCAATAAACCAGGAGCAGATGGGTGATGTAGTTAAATTTTGCCATTCCACACTTTGCCAATCCTTTCAGAATAAAAGCATATTACTGCTGTAATAAAAATATGTTGGAAAATATATGCATCTATTTGTGATAAAGGTTGCCTTATCAGGGCTTATTAATATACTTTTATGCCTATTGTTTTATTACACTCCCCTCACATGTCAACCTCTCCTCTTGTAGACCGGTCTGTCATACTTTGGCAGCTGGCACGCTATTGTGATGCTGAAGGCTAGGCCACCAGTATTTCAAGTGGACGAAGCTTTCAGCAGAGCTTCCAGACTAAGAACAGATATGGAAGAAGAAGTAAAGACTCCACTGACAAAAAATCATCCACTGCAAGCCTCATGAATATTAGTGAAACATTGAAAGACAAAAGCACTGGTGATGAGCCCCCTATATTGGAAGGCTCTCGATATATGTCTGGTATAGAATTGCCTCCTCAAAGGAAAGTCAATGTCATGACCTGGATGGAGCCAAGCTTTAGGGACCTTCAATTGCTGTTGGGGCATAAAGAAACAGCTGCCAGCCTTCATTAATAATCAGACCATAGAACAAAGTATGAGTCTAGGAAAATTAGAAGTCCCCCAAAACAAGAGAGTATGCATCAATATGAATATCCTAAGCATTAGTGAGCTGAAATGGCCTGCTCTTGGCTATTTTAATTGGACAATCATTTGGTTTATAATGCTAGAGATGTCAAATTCAAAAGGAATGGCATTACATTAATCAACAAGAAGAATACTTCGGGGCTGAGCCCTGGTGGCGTAGTGGTTGTGCGCGGGACTGCAGCCCACTGGGACGGAGGTTCAATTCCAGCAGTGGGGCTGGGCCTCCTACTCCCACCACCGGAGAGCAATGATAGCCAAAAAAAAAAAAAAAAAATACTTCAAGATATGTCTGAAGTATCAAGCTCTCTATGATATGACAGTAAATCTAGTTAACCCAATTATCATTCAAACGTATGGACAACCACTAAAGCCAGTAATAAAGAATGTAAAGAGAGAGGAAGGGAGGGGGGAAAACCAGGCACTCAAGTCAAAAGCATATGCTTTGAGTATGATGAGGGCAACAAATGTACAAATGTGCTTGACTCGATGGATGGATGGATGGATGGATAAAATGATTTTACAAAAGAATGAAAGAAAATGTTTTGAAAAAGATAATGACAACATAAGTACAGATGTGTTTGGCACAATGGATATATGTATGGATTGTCATTTAGAGCTGTAAGAACCCCCAATAAATTTTTTAAAAGAATGTGAAGAATTCTACCAAACATAGTCAATATGTATTGATAATTACAGGTAATTAGAATTCTAAAGTTGAAAGAAAGAAGAAGGATCAGTAGATGGAAAATGTGGCCTAGGTAATAGAAAAAAGGAGATCACATGAAAGAATTTTGCAAGAACAAGTACTCTATGGAAAATATACTTTTTTTCTTCTTTTAAAAAATCATTTTATTGAGGCTCATACAATTCTTATCATAATCCATGTATACATCCATTATTTGCCAAGCACATTTGTCCATTTGCTGCCATCATCATTCTCAAAACATTTGCTTTCTACTTAAGCTCTTGGTATTAGCTCCTCATATTTTTCCCATCCCTCTCCACTCCCCCCTCCTGCATGAACCCTTGATAATTTATAAATTATTATTTTGTCATATCATACACTTTCCGATGTCTCCCTTCACCCACTTCTCTGTTGTACTTAGATCCTTATCATTGGTTCCCCCTTTCAACCCCACCTTCCTTCCACTCTCCCAGTATCACCATTCTCACCACTGGTCCTAAAGGTATCATCTGTCCTGGATTCCCCATGTTTCCAGTTCCTATTTGTAGCAGTGCAAATATCCTTTTCTAACACACAATTCAATTCCACAAGTATTTTCAATTGTGTCATCTGCATGAAAAAAATGTAATCTATAAGAGCCAAAATATGGATTTGAATATATTCTATCTATATGTAGAGACCACCTTAAGAACAAATTTGATAATAAATAAAATAATAAAAATAAAAAAGAACAAAGTTGGTGCACTGAGCCCTAATAATTAAAACCCTGATGAGATGTGAGAACCTCAGACATGAAGAAAACAAAAGCTCATTATAAACACAGGAAAGAAAAAAAGGTCAAAAGATATCAGAAGAGACTGTAAAGTTTCTTTTGCACATATAATAACTAGAGTAAGTTAAGTAAATGATGAAAAGAGCCAAAAAGAAAATTTCAAAAGGCAACTTGAGAAAACAAAATAAAGCATTTTAATGAAAACCCTTGAATTAAAAATTCAAAAATGAAGAACACACTCAAACTGAAAAGCATATCTCAAACAGGAAGAACTGGTGAAATAAATCAAGCCTCCAGTTGAAATACTGAAGGAATCTCTGGACAAAATATTGAATGACACAGGAGGCATCAGTAGAAGACGGGAGGAGTGCACAGTCACTGTAACAAAAACAATTGTCAACATTCAGGTATTTTGATAGGTGCATATGATGAAGAACCAAAGGTATTGAAGGACCAGAAACATTGTGTGTTTCCAACAACACTGAAGGTCTTCGTGAAAGATAAGACTCCAGGAGTACAACATGCAGTGGTTCCATAAGCTGATGAAGCACTGGGGACACTCTCCAGTCTATGCCACAATTTGAAAGACAACTGCCTGGCCAACAGATGGGAAGAGAGCCACATTTGTTCCCATTCCAAAGAAAGGTGGCCCAACAGAATGTTGAAATTATGAAACAACAAGGGTAATATCACATACAACCAAAAAAAAAATTTTGGGGGGGGAGGTGGGGAAGCATCACTGCCTTTTTGGTGGTGGGAGTAGGAGGCCCAGCCTTGCTGCTGGATTTGAACCTCCAACCCAGTGGGCCGCAGTCCCACGCACAGCCACTACGCCACCGGGGCTCAGCCCACAACCAAAATTTTGATAAAAATCATTCAAAAAAATGTTTGCAGCTATATAACAACAGGGAGCTGCGAGAAAGTCAAACTACATTCAGAAAAAGATGTGGAATGTTGCTAGTGTTGGCTGAAACTCAAAGAGATGTTTACCTGTTTTTATTGACGATGCAAAGATACTCAATTGTGTGGATCATAACAAAGAATGTGTATTTCAGAATACATCATTGTGCCCTTGCAAAACCAATGCATAGACCTAAAGGCAGTCCAACAATGCAAGTGGATACTATACTTGTCTCTTTTGCCATATTTACTCAATATAAATTTTGAGTAAACAATCCAAGAAGCTACACTGTGTTGAGAATTCAGCGTCAGGATAGAAGCAAAGCTCATTAATAACTGGCAGATACCATCACCTTGCTGCTGTACTAGTGAAAATCAAAGACTGCAGCCTTCAGGCTGGATTACAATTCACTGTAAGGAAAACAAAAGTCCTCTTCTCTCCCAATAAAATGATTTTTTTAAAATAAAGAGAAAGGAGAAACAACTGGAAAAAAAATTCCTCACTGGACCCAGGGACAAAAGCCTAATAAGGGAAAAGAAAAACAGAAGTTGTCAAGGAGTTCATTTGCCTTAGATCTACAATCATTGCTCATAGACGCAGCAGGCAATATCTTACGTGGGGCAAGTCTGGTGCTCAAAACATCTTTAAAGTGTTAAAGAGAAAGAATGTGACTATGAGGGATAATGTTTTCATGACTCAAGCCTTGAGATGTTAAATCTTGTCATACGCATATCAAGATTTCAGAAGAATTGATGCATTTGCATTACAGTGTTATCAAAGAATATTGACTATTGCATATGTCATAGACTTACAAAAGAACAACTCTATCTTGGAGGAAACAGCCGGGATGTGCCTTAAAACCAAGGGCCATCAGACTTGTTAGGATCTGTTATCAAGAAAGGCCAGTACCTAAAAAGGAACATGAATGGCAAAGGGTCAGAGAAATGGAGGATACAGATGAACAAACTGGACTGACAAAGTGTCGATGGGCTCAAAGATAACACCTGAGAGGGTGGAGGCTAGATGGAGCAGGGTTTCATTCATAACCATGAATCACAGTCCACGTGAGGCCCCTAATAACAACACACCACGCTGCTTCACTCGGGCCAACCCCTCTCCCCTCCTGGGGTTGCAGCAATACTGAGATAAGGCAATTATCTGAGTACATCAATGATGGAATGCTATGAAAGCATTCACGAAGAAAGAAACAGGATTACGCCTGATAGTGTGATTTTGAGAGCGATGTAGAAATACTAGTTCCGAGAACTTAGCAACACAATCTACTATCTTGTACAAATATATGGAAATCAAAATACAAGAAGTTCAGGAAAACAAGAATGAAAAGACGAATGAATGAAATTTTTCCATTAACTGTTTGAAGTCCACTCATAAGACTGCATGGGATGCACTGTCAGAGGTGCACACAACAAAGCAGTGCTGCTAATTTTACTTAAATTTAAAAAACCTAAGAAATGTGGAAAATAAAGAGCTATTAGCCACACCATAACCAAATGGGGAAAAGTTGCTCAACTAAATAAATAAAAAAATGAAGATATTCATTTACACATGTGCCTATAAACAAGGGTATGTCAAAAAGTGTAATGACTTGGGTTCCAGTTCAGACATATAAACTCATATATGTAGGAGTTTATTCCAAGCAAAAAGTGTTTCAACCTGATCTCTGCCATCTCTGGATAACTACAGGCAAGTTTTCTCATGAATACATTTCTCTTTTGAGTGTGTATGTGTGTGTGTGTGTGTGTGTGTGTGTGTGTGTATTTTAGGGGGGTTGTTTTTTAACAGTTTTACTAGCACCTCATCCACATATTAAACAATGCCATCATGTAAGGATATCAAGAAGAGTTGTACAACCATTCCCACAACAATTTTAGAACATTTTCTTCTGCCTTATACTTATTGTTAATCATCTAACTTTTTTAAATTGTGGTGAAAATATATAGAACAATACATTCTCCAATTCAAGAACACCTACAGGTATAATTCAGTGGCATTGATTATTATTCATTCTGTACAACCATTATTGACATCCTTTTCCAAATTATTCTACGATCAGTAACTTAAACTCAATGTCTCCTAATCAAATACTCTTTCTCCTTCACCCCTGATAACCATAGGGTTTTTTTTTCCTTTTTAAAAAAGTAGTTTTCTTGATATAATATTCACTTATCACACATTCCGATAGTTAAATTGCTTTTTAAATTTTTTAATTAATCATCTTATAGGGAGCTCTCATAGAAATCATAACCTTTCACAGTTCAAGCTCATCAAGCAATATTGTACAACTGCTACCACAATCTGTTTCAAAACATTTTCTTTCTTCTTGAACTCCTTGATATCACCTCCCCTTTACCCCTCCCTCCCCTCCCCACCCACCCCCAGGTTAAGTTGTCTTTTGAAAGAGTTGTACATACATCATCATATTCACTCTAATGCTTCCTCTTCCCTCCTGAATTCTTTGCTGGCTCCCCAAGTCCCCTCATCCTTCCCCCAACTTCCACCCCATTCCTGATAAACCATTGCCTCAGTTATTCTCTCTATGCATCCACTTCTTCTGTACTTCACAAATTCAAAACCCAACAGAAACAATCATCAAAACAGAAAGAAAAAAATAACCACAATATGAAGATTAAAAATAAGGAGTAAGAAAGAAAAGACCATCAACAGCATTTAAAAGCCAGAGAAGAAATTTCTGTCATGGAACAAATAAGAAATACATTAGACTAGAACAAATTCAGGTTAGGTCAAGGGGGAGGTTAACTGACCAATTCTCATATTATTCCATGGTTCACTCCACCATCTTCGTTGTCTGAGAGTAAAGCAGTCCCAGTCCCTCTCCTGTGACTAGAGAGGATCTGCCACAGGCCTAATCTGACTAGATACTCGGAAGATGGATTGGGGGCTCCCAATATACTTCTCTGATATCAGTAAGGTGCTTTCATTAAAGATGCACTCAAAATAGGGACTTTTGAAGGGATGCGTTAGGACAGTTCCATTCAAGGCCAAGAAGGCAGCTCAGAAGGGTATGGAGATGGCGACGTGGCATACCAAAAGGACTGTCTTGATATATTTTCTGGAAGAGCACAAGATAATCATTGGGGATTATCACAAAGAAGTTTGTTTTTTTTTTTTTTTTGGGGGGGGGGGGCGGATCACTGCCTCTGGTGGTCATGGGCACTACCCAGTGCTGCTCCGGAGAGCCGTCGCTGGATTTGAACCACCAAGCCCGCGGACCACAGTCCTACACTCAACCACTTACGCCACCAGGGCTCAGTCCCACAAAGAAGTTTTAACAAAATGGAAACCTACATTGATAAACAAAAGTCCAGAAAAGTTGTGCTGAGGAATTTTTCTCAGCATGACAAGGCACCTGCTCATTTTCTGAAAGTAAAGAAGGTCATGCTAGGAAGAATTTATGGGGACACTACCCCTTCACTCTACAATCCTAGTCCCCCCCCCACCCTTTACGGTGCTCTTGTTCCAAAAACTCAAAGAACATTTCACAGGAATTAGATGGGAGTCCCTCAAGGATGCCCAAAGGTCATTTGACATGTTGTGAGCCAAAGAGCCTGGACTCCTCTGGGAACAGATTAGAGAGAGAGAAGTACCATCTCAGAAATACATAGACCTCAATGGAAACAATAGCTTCACGAATTGATATTTTGTTTAGT
Organism: Nesogale talazaci; assembly: GCA_004026705.1. Taxonomy (NCBI): domain Eukaryota; kingdom Metazoa; phylum Chordata; class Mammalia; order Afrosoricida; family Tenrecidae; genus Nesogale; species Nesogale talazaci. The sequence goes on from PVJH01006273.1 coordinate 65,794, forward strand.
AAACATTTCTATGGTCTGAAGGACAGCCGAGGGAAAGAACAAATCTGTCTTTGGAAGAAATGCAGCCGGAATGCTCCTTAGAAGGAAGGATGGTGAGACTGAGACTCACGCCCATACTTGGGACCTGTTATTGGGAGAATCCAGTCCCTGCCAAGACACATTCTGCTTGCTAACATGGAGCATGGAAAAAGAAGAAGACTTCTGATATGATGGATTGACACAGCAGCTGCAACAATGGACTCAAACATGAGAACAGTCGTCAAGATGGTGCAGAATAGGGCCGTGTTCATTTTATTGTGACTAAGGTCTTTCTGAGAATACACTCAATAGCACGTGCCTTCATAGGGTGTTTTGTTCGTCTCTGTGTTTCTTTGTTTGGTTTTGGTTTTTTAACTCTCATAGGCACATTCAGGTACTTCATACCAAGATTAAATAAATTTTATTTTCTACCTTTTGTAATTATGGAATCAGTAGCTGATTAACTGCTCCATATCTACTATGAGCCAAACAAAGTAATAATACCAAGTAGAGTCCCTTGTCACTTGAACTGTGCAATAAAGATATAGTTCTTTAGCCTGTGCATGTGAGGCTAAAACAAAGGACAAATATAGATTTACACACTCACATATGTCTTAGCAGTATTGACTCAGTGCAGTGCAAAGCGGTTCTGGTTGACAATTTCAATTCATGGTAGCCCCAAGTGTGTGGCGTAGAACTGCTTCACCGGATTTGCACAGCTCTGAGCTCTGGAAAAAGATCACCCAACCTTTCTTCCCAGTCACTTCTGGATGGGTTCAAGTCACCAATTTTTCAGTTAGTGGCTGATAAAACATTGACTTTATAAGGCAATTAACATACAATGTGAGTTATTTAATGGCCTGTCTATTCCTGTGGTCAAATAAGGCAGCAGTTCAATCTGGCCTGAGCTTTTCCTCCCTTACCCCTGAATGATTCTGATTTTTAACCCCCAGGGCTTTGTTGAAAATGGAATCACCAACCCACTGCTCTGAAGTCCATTATGACTCACAGTGACCCCGTGGAGGCTTTCTGCAATGAAATTGTTACGGGAGCAGATATCTCACCTTCCTTCCACAATTAGGTAGAAGTAGCAAGAACAGTCGCTGTAGTTTTGAAAAATAAATGCAATTAAAATATCAAATAATGTGTCCCGTAGATGTCAGATTAGTTTATCCTCCTGGTCTTACAGAAGGGCAGGCTCAATATTCTGTTCAGTGTCTCTCAATATTTCGACACCCTTATGCCCAAACTTCGGGAGAAATCTGAGGGTTTCTGCTCCTGGAGAGTTGTGGTCTTGGACACTCACAGGGCTACTTTTATTTGTCCTAACGGATTGCTATGAGTGAGCATCCCCTTGATGGCAGTGAGCTTGGAGGTTGGGGGAGTTGCAAAATCAAGCATAAGGGCAACATTTCCTTCAGAGTAATCATCTTTAGCTTATCCACTTTTCCCTATGTTCCACATTTCTTAGTGATTCGCACCCCATTCTGACTTCATTTAGAAGCTAAGAACAATGACTGATCAGAGATTAGGGTACGGTCAGCTAGTATATTGCATAGTGTTGAATTGTCTAAGGAACCTTGAGGTTGTCCCCTTAGCATGCCTGAGACCAGAGGTAAGGAATCAAATGTAGCCATTCTGTTCTTTACAGAGCAGTGGTTCCCAACCTACCTCATGCCATGACCCTTTTCATACAGTTCCTCATGGTATGGTGACCCCCAACTATAAAATTATTTTTCATGACTACTTCATAACTGTCATTTTGCTCCTGTTATGAATCATCATGTAAGTGTCTGATATGCAGGATGTATTTTCATTGTTACAAATTGAACACAAGTAAAGCATCCTGATTCATCGCAAAATAATATGTAATTATATATTGTGAAATATTTATTACATCTGAGTATAACCTACAGAGCATTACATTTGGAGTCTGACCATTCTGGAATTGAAACATCACCCTATTCATACTCTAAGGTGTAGCTATTACAATGATTGTGATGGAGTTTGCAGTGCTGGGGGTCGGAACAAGGGTGTCAATAAAAGCTCAGTACAAGAAAAGACAAAATTACACCACTAAAATGATAAAAAATAAAATTTTAGTTCATCAGGTACTGTGGTAGTTACATAATTGTATGTCAACTTGAAGATATATAAAATATAGTGGTGGCATTCTACCTGTCAATCAGGTGACAATCTGATGATGCCTCCTTGTGGGAGTGGCTTCCCCCATACAGGGGGCCGGAAGCTCCTTCTCTCACTGTCTTTGCCTTCCTGCTGCTGACGCTGAGAGCCCTGGCATGTTTCCACCAAGTTTGGCTCATTCAACTTTGCACCTGGCCGCCTGTGATCTCCCGTATTCTGCATCACAGCATGTGGCCGCAGGAGTGTGAAGAGGGTCTTATGGAATAGCGCAGACTTGAGGACTTGAGATGGACTGAGCTGGGATGTTTCTTATGAAATAATTACTTCTTAACAAAAAGCTCTTTCTTACACGTGGATGAGTGTCACTGGACTTTGTTTCTCTAGACCACGTGTCCTAGAGAAGACACATTAAACATTTCCACTTATATTCTATTTTGAATTGAGCAAGAAAGAGTAGTATTTCTGCCAAATGCTTGGCATAGAAATAAGCAGAAGTGGTGTAGGGATTACGCATCATGCTGCTGACCACCACGTCAACAGCTTGAAACCCAGAGACACTCTGCGGGAGACAGACAAGGCTCTCGGCCTCTGTAGAGCTACGCTCCTCTTCAGAAACCCCCAGGGGCAGTTCTACCCTTGTGATGAATCACAGTGAATTTGGTGACCATGAGAGTCTTGATTAACTACATCTCCTATTAATTATGGTTTTGCAAATTTCAATTTGATCTTATACCCAATCAGAAGATTAAGTATACATCTTCCGGACCCTATTCTACCTTATAAATGCAGCTGGACTGGAGGATGTACACTGGTGCCAAAAGGAACAGGAAACACAGGGAATCCAAGACAGACGAACTTCTGAGGACCAGTAGTGGGAGGGTAGAGGGAAGACACGAATGGAAGGTAGAGGGAAGATGGGGTAGAAATGGAGAACAGATTTCAAGGATCTACATATAACCTTCTCCCTGGAGGACAGATGGTGGAGAAGTGGTGAAGGGAGATGACGGATGGTGTAAGATATGACAAACTAATAATAATTTATAAATTATCAAGGATTCATGGGAAAGGGGGAATGAGCATGGAGGGGAAAATGAGGAATAGATACCAGAGGCTCAAATAGAAAGCAAGGGCTTTGAGAATGATGAGGGAAACAAATGTACAGAAGTGCTTGACATAGTGGATGTATGTGTGGATTGTGATAAGAGTTGTATGAGGCCCCAATAAAATGATTTAATAAATAAATTTTATAAAGAAGATTGAGTAGCTGAGCCCCGGTGGTGTAGGGGTTGAGTGCAGGACTGTGGTCCACTAACTTGGCGGTTCAAATCCAGCAGCAGCTCTCCGGGAGCAAGGCTGGGCCTCCTACTCCTACCAGATGGCAGTGATGCAAAAAACAAAGCAAACAAAAAAAGATTGAGTGGGCATGTGCTGAGAATTATAAGAGTGAGGAAGAGACCCTACTACATTTTCTTAAACTCTAAGAACAGAATGAAGCAATCCAGGTAAGTGTGCATCCCTCCCATTGAATCATAATGTACCACATGGGATTAGGTTTATATTTTTCTCTTACCTCCTAGTCATTCCCCTACAATGCTTTGCAGCATACATTGGTTCAAAAATGTCTGTTATCTATTATGCGCTGAACACTACACCAGGCAGTGGGGGATCAGACCAGTTAACAAGACATGGCACATTCCTTCTCCTCCTGAAACTTAACTGTAGAGTTCCCATGGAAGACAAATATTAAGTAAATATACAAGTAGGCAATTCATGAATGACAAATCAAGGAGGAAGAGCAGTCATCTTTGAAATAGAATAAATGGAGACCTGCCTGCCCTCCAGAAGCCTGGTGAGCCATCACCTCTCTACCTAGTGGTGTGGCAACTGGAACAGGCTCTCCTATCGCCACATTCTCTGCCGGTGACCTCATCGCCTCTGTGAAAGACAACAATGGGATAGGATGATGATGCTTGGGTGGAGCAGTAAATGTTCTTGGAACATGTGTTCATGAAATAATCATATTGCCACATGACACTTTTCTCACTCCATAACACTGTACTTGCCTTTAGGGAAATCACACAAATTGTTGGTTTAAAGCACAGTCTTCGCTTTGTGGAGAAGAGCTCAGACTGCTGTCTCTATCAAAACCTTATGGGTCATTCCTGGTTTCACCTTCCTCTAGAAGAGAGAGGCACGTGGGAACACTGGAAGTTTCTTGTCTTTCTGGCCCTCATCGAAAACTACTCCTCTGCCCTAATCACTATCCCTACGTTCTCTGTGTGAATGTCTGTCTTCCTCAGAGCTTTCCATTTCTCTGGGGAGTAAGCCCTGATTATTTGGGGACCCCACTTATCCAACATAAAGGCCTTCCTGCCATGGTCATGGAGCCTGCACTTTCATCATCTACTCTGTAAAGTGAAGCAGTGGGTGCTGTCAGGCAAAAATTAGTACAAAGATCATTTTTAAATGTTAGCACTTTTTTCCAGTTTCGTTTTGTGACTTCAAGGGTAGTTCAAAGATAGACTGAGAGGGCTTCCAAAAGTTCATGAAAAAAAGAAAATGGAATGGAATGTTTCCAATGGCCTTTCAAGTTTCCTCATATGCCTAGTCACAGACGCCGAGTTGCAACACTGTGTGGATGTCTCCATCCAGTTCTCTTCATGGGTGTTCTACATCTAGGCCAAGGTCTGCTCTGTTTGGGTTTTTCTTAGCTACCGTCTTTTTCCCCAAGTTCCTACCTTTTTCCTCCCTCTTCATGGATCCTATATTCCATCTCATTATACCTTCAGGATGTTACTTTCACGGCCTTTCCCCCACCTACCTAAACCACTCTATCTGGTTTCCTCGCGTCATTACTTAAGATGCTTTCTACACATTAAGCTGACATTTAGAAATAAAATGAGATTCCACATTAGAACAATTCATTCTAAAGTAGACCCGTATCGAGCTCTTCACATGACAGGTGGAAAACTTGGCATTTTTAATGACTAGCTTTGTGACCTAAAATTAAGAACCAGCATAAATAACAAAGAACACATTGAATTCCTTCACATTAGAGATCATTCACTTGAGACTGGCAACTCTTGAACAAAACTGCATACGCTTCCTGCCCTTTAAGTCAAGTCACCTCCATTCCCTGAAGTTCAGTTTCCACCAGAGTAAAAGGAAGCGAGGTCACCAAATGGTGCTAAATGGTGTATGAATGAAAGAGATGTAAAGTACTGACAAGATGCGAGACATAGCAAGTATTCCATCCACTGTCGCCTTTCCTATGGATGAGCTCTAAATTGCAAATTTTGCATCCTTTGTTTGAGAACACGAATACTACATACACATTGAACCCAACCCATTGGAAACTGTACTCAGAGTTTCAAATTGGCGGACTGAACTATCATTTAAAATACAAAAATGAATATCATATGTTCCATTATAATGAAAAGAAGACTAATCAAAGCAACAATTCCGACCCAGCAATTCTATTTCTCGAACATGTGCCCAGGAAATATTTTAACAAAAACAGACAAAGAGGTCTCTGCTTCATTGCTGGAGGTTGGAAAAGAAGAAAACTGGAAACTGGCTGAGAATTGGTTAAATTCTGTACAATATAGTCTTTCACCTATACATTAAGAACATTTGTTACCAGCACAAGGTAAGTTCCAGAAGTGTATGGAAAGCATGATCACATTTCTAACACTTAACTATAGATATGCACACACATTTTTATATTTCCTATTATAAAATAGTATGTATTTCTTTTGTTGTTACTTTATTTGTAGTAAACCACACACGAGGCTGAGAAACCCACCCAGGTGCTTCCTGGATTACCTGGCTGGGCCTTTAAGGTCTCCTGGGTGAAAACTAGAAGCCTGCCCCTTCAGCACTCTGTTCCCCAACTCACATCAAATTCCCCTTTGAGTACTTGAAATCTGAGGCATACGAAGCTAGCTCATCTCCCGTTGGCCCACCCACACTTTACCCATACGCTCCCTCTACCATGACCCAGAACATGAACAAGGTGGGTGGCAGAGAGGAATGGAGTTTCAGTAGAATGTTTCAAAATGGGTCTGATGGGGAATCAAAATCAATATTAATGGGGGTCAGGGGGGAATGCCTGTCAACAATAGCAAATCCCCTCCTCAGCGCCAGCTGTGCCTTTGCCAGTATATTGCTACCAGGCTAAAGAGACTCGTGAGTTTGAAGTTTGGAAGCTAGGTACTTTGTTATTGCAAGCCGTTTTTAAGGAAGTGGCTGAAAAAAAGGTCACCATGGAAACCATTTCTTGAATTTTGGTGTATTTTAAACCTCGATTCAGATTTGAAATCGTAGCTCGCCTTTGAGAAACCTCCTAACTCCTTTCAGAAAGCTTGTGTTAAGTGGGAGCAGGGAATCCGTAGTGTTGATTAATCTGTTTATTTAGCTAATAAAACTAACCTGTTTTTTTAGACACAGTACTTGGTTTCTTTGCCAGGGTAAGCAGAAAATTGGTTTCATTGTGTTTAGACATGCCCTTTCCTTCAGGTCACAGTTGTACATTCAAAAATCTTTTTATCATATCTAATATCTATGCGGATTATATGTGGCTACATGTTAAAATTACTTGTTCTTTGAAAAAAAAGAAGAGGGGGATTTGTTAAGGATTTGTTTGTCTGGCATTCCATTTTATAATTGGGTCTGTTCCCATAAAACCTAGATTGTTGTGTTATAGTTTCTTTGTCTTAGAACTACTATGGAAACCAGGAAAAGAAAATTTTTCATGAAATTTCATTTTTAATCATTTCATAGGCTAAAAATTTGATCTACTTCTGGAAATGTGAATTTAATTCCCTGCATAATTTCCCTGCATAAGGTTTCTATTACGTTTTGCTCCGTTTTTTTCCATTGTGTTTCTTGACCGAGATACCAGTATGTGAAAAAAAGCTGGTCTTTGTTACCCAGCCCCTCCTTTCTCGAAGCCTGCAGTTGTAAAAACGCTTACGTGTCAGTGTGCTATGGAAAGACAGACACAAATGGCAAACTGAAGTACACATAGGCCAAAGTTTAGAAAATCTGTAAGGTAATCAAGTGTGGGCTGAGATGATCTTTAAGTCTTATACCAAAAATTCCTCTGAAGTCTTAGAAACCAAACAATAGTTTATCACTAATTGTAAAGAATGTCTGCCTTGAACATTGTGCTCTTTCAAGATGGATCTGTATGGCCTCCGAGGGACAACGGCAACCCCAAAGATGAAAGAGAAGATTTAGGGGCAGTCAGCTCATGATAATGAAGGACGCAGGAGACCCAGAGGAGGCACAACTTAGAGAAAATCAGCCATGTCCATACATCATCACGTGGAAATAAGAGAATTGGGGTGTGCTCTGTGGCACATATTTTGAACAGCAACAAAATACGGCAAAATAAGCTATTGTAGGATTAATCGAAAAGTTTGTACTGAGCTAGGGCACTAAAATCCTTATGTCATCCCAAATCTTCTAGTTTCGGAGATTTGAATTGGTACATTACATTCTGTAATGATTACCATAATAACAATTACCTAATGCTGATATTTTTGCCACTTTGGGGTACACGATAGAAGATAGGTAGGTAGGGAGGTAGGGAGGTAGGTAGAGAGACAGACAGATGGCAGCTAAGTGCTCAGCTGATTGGAACCCCACGAGCCACTATCCGTGGGAAACAGATGTGGCAATCTCGTCTGTTGAGGTGACAGTTGTAGAACCCCCAGGACAGTTCTATCCTGACCAAGTGTCACTGTGAGTAGGAATTGACTCAATGGCAGTGAGCTGACTTTGATATCACTGCTGTGGAGTGGGTGCTGATTCACTGCAACTCCAGGACGGGGTGCAACTGCTCCACTTGGACTTTCCAGGGCGGCCGCCCATCACAGAGGCCGCAAGTCTTGTCTTTCTCCCACGCAGTGGCTGTGATTTCAAACCGCGGCCCTTGCAGTTTAGCAACACTGCACTCCTAGGGCTCCCTTTTGGTACGTACAGAAAGGCTAGAAAATTAAGGCTAGTGACAGCTGTTATTCAGACCAAGTGAAAAGGTATTTTGATCTTGTTCCAAGCATCTCAATGCATATTATGCTAATGTGTCTCTTTTATACGACTAAAAGTGAAAAATACTATTATTCTGAGACTCTTGATTGTAAAATGGTAGTGCTTTATTATACTGTAATAAATTTAGATGAATTTAGATTCTCATTAAGATCTAAGATTTTTGTGTCATTTCTGCATATACTGCCTTTTTCTTTAATTGTCCTTTAGCCCTAGAAACACAGTCAACTTTGCTTTAAGAATTCTCAGAGATATCAGTTGAACTTCACAACTCAGGTTGGAGACCTTCCATAATAGCAGGCCGGAGTGACATATTTACATCCAGAGATTAAGGAATAAATAATTAAACAACCTATGAGTAATGCAGCCATAATTATGCTATTTAGACAAATGTGTAGAAATAGACTCCTTTCTCAAACATGAAGCATTTTCTTTATGACATGACATTCTAAAGCTCAATTTAAAATAGCTAATAAAATGATTATAAATCACTTTATAAAAATAAAATTGCTAGGCATGAGCTGAATAAGTGCTATTAATTAAAGCTGTTAAGGTTCGGGAGCAGGAAGGAAACGTTGCCTCGGCATTGCTAAAATGGAGTTAAAAACTGCTGTGTTGACATACAAGAAATCCATAGAGGAATCCTAGTGCTGTCCACGATGGCTCTACTATGAACCACAAATTGGTCCAAGTATTATTTCTCTCTTGATATGGTATTTTTTTTATCAGCTGCCTACAAAAGCATGATGTGTATGCTAGCTTGGACATCAGCCAACTTCTTCTAACATATCATTTTATTGTCTTTCTGTTAAAGAACTATAATTTGAACATGTAAAACTTGTGAGGAGAAGGTAGCCAAATACTAATAAAGACATAGCAAAGACATGTCACATGCACATGCTAACGCAAACTCTCTGCACCCCGTCTGTTCTGACTCTGAGCGCCCCTAGAGGACAGGGTGGAACTGCCCCTGTGGGCTTCTGAAGTCAGTCATACTCTTCACAGGAGCAGAAAACCTCCTTTCTCCGGATGTGCACATTTGGCGAGCGCATCACTGGGCACAGAATGAAAATGCAACATACTAGCAAGATGTTTGTTCAAGTCACAGAACAAGGCCTCATTTGCCTTACACGATATCAGAACCCCTAATAAGTTTCACCAAAATGTCTTACCATGGCACAGGCATTACAAGCTATGAGGAACCACTTCACTCACTTCCCATCCACCACGACGGCATCGTTGGCAACACTCTGTGGGATGAAATGCGATGGACTCAGCCTGTTTATAGACAGTACAGCATCACCATTCCCACAAGGCCCAAACTCTGCTTTTATGGATAATAGGAAAGAAGCATAATAAGAGAAGAGAGACTCAGCTTTTGGTTATCAAATTAGCATGTGAAAAGTGAGCCGAGATCATGTGGGCTCTTGGAAATTCCGCACTTACTGCTCTATAAACATTCACAACGTGCAAAGTTAATACTATGTTACCAAGAAATATAAAGATGTGTTTCCAATACCTGCAATGCCAAACAAATATACATAGATAAACAATGATTGTAATTAATGTACTTAATGTGTCCCAATTAATTTGATAAATTCTGATATACTCCTAGGAAGAATACAACAGAAATATGGAATACATATTTCCATATAAATACATAATTTCCGGGCTGAGCCCCGGTGGCGAAGCGGTTGTGAATGGGACTGCGGCCCACTGGGTTAGAGGTTCAAATCCAGCAGCAAGGCTGGGCCTCCTACTCCCACCACCAGAGGGCAGTGATGCCCCCCCAAAAATACATAATTTCCCCCAATTATGGCTCCTAGCTCCATACCTTTGGGCAGACCAATCGTATCTCTTCTCCATATCATTTTCTAATAATTAAGCACTCTTGTTTGCAGTCCAGTGTGAAGTTGCTGTCTTTCATATTCCACTCCATAGCAAATAGCACTACACCCTGAGCATTCCTAATAAGAACGATTAAAGGCTTGCTTCCAAACAAACGGCCATCTACATGAGCTGTCAACCAAGCACACCAACATCCATGAGCCACGGATTGTAAATAATATCATCCAAATCCAATGGAGGAGATAGTATCAGAGCTTAAACTGTGAGATTCGGGTTTGCTGCACGCTATGAATGACAGTGAATGCCCAGAATATATTTGTGAGATCTGCACAGGAAAGAAGCCTCTACTGATTGGGGATGGAAATAAACTGGCTACCAAACAGAGTATTGGAGAGGTAACTCTAGAAGATTGAAATGATAAACCTGAATTGAAAGATTAAAACTCTGTCACTTGATCTCCCCTTTGATACACGTTGGGCTCAACCTACTTTTCAGTATTTTCCGTGGTGGTTTTGGAGGTTGTTTTTGTTTTTGTTTACATTTCAGGGTTTAGTTGTGTTACATTTTGTCACTGTGTGGCAGCCACCTAATCTGGTGTCAGTTTGAGGTTTAAGAGCATAGGGGTAGAGTCTAGCCTGTCAATCTGGAGATAGTCAATGAGATCTTTGTTTGGACATGGCTTTCTCCTGAGAATTCTGGGAAATATGGCTGTATTACCCCTCCCCCCCTTGGAGGTGAGAGACTCACTCCCCAGTCCCTTGGAGGCACTCTACTGAAAAAATACAAGGCTGACTCACTGGGAGACATTGCAGCTGACAAGATACATGGCAGCAGGCTGATAGACCCTGAGCCCTGGAAACTGGAAGAGCCATGAGGAGACACCTGCCAGTGCTGAGATGCACAGCCACTGGGTACACAAGACTCTGCACCCACGGGCCTGTGATTGTCCTGGTATCGCTTTATTTGCTTTGTGAGTCTGAAGAGGACTTTATAGATTGCAATTGGACATATAGACTAATATCAGACTTATGTCCTTGGACTGGACTGGGTTGGGATGTTTTTCTCAATGTTCATTTGCTCTTGTATATAAACCTCTCCCTTATATACATATGTGTGTCTAAGGATTTGTTTCTCTAGTCTATCCGCACTAACATAGTAGTCTTCTTGTAACTTTCTTATGTGTTTGTCTGTTTTTCAATATAGATAGCCCAGCATTGACAAACTTATCGAGAAAACAGCCAGAATAAGGGTTCCTCAGGGGTATGGTGGGGGAGGTCAGGGTGGAAAGAGGAGCAGATTTAAAGGAGTTCAAGAAGGAAGAAATGTTTTGAAACAGATTGTGGTAGGAATTGTGCAATACTGCTTGATATGATTGAACTGTGGAATGATATGATGGCTGGATTCGCTCCTAATAACATGGTTTGGGGTGGGAAGGGAGGAGACAGTCACTGAAATGAAAAACAGTGCATGAAGGTGTTTAAAAATAGATTTAACCAAGGTGGAAGACACTGGAGAATATGTAAATTAGAGAATCAGGTGGCTGAAATTTTATAGCCTAAAGAACAAGGGAGGAGACAGAGACTACTGAGCAATGTAGTATTGGAATTATGGGACAACATCAAGGCAACCAGTACATATGTCATTGTAATCCTTAAAGGAGATGAAAAAGAAAGAGATAAAAAGACCAATTGAAAAAATAAAGGCAAGACAAAGGACATAATCTACAAATTCAAGAATTTCAATAAACTATAGCTAGGATCAACCCAAAGAGATCCACATTGTTGCACATTACCATGAGGCTCTCAAAGCTAAAGATAAGGAGATCCCTAAATGCACCAAGGGGAAAGTAAATGATCATGCAAAGGATCCCAAGTAAATAAATACCGCTTTCTCCTTGGAAACGTTGGCTGCCAGAGGCATTGGAATGAGATATTTTACATGCTGGAAGGGGAAAAGAATGTCAGCCAAGAAAATGAAACTGCTCTTCAAGAATGAGGATAAACCAGACCCCATCCCAGAGCACCAAGCCTTGCGGACAATGCACTGGCATGAAGCAGCGAAATAACAGAGGACAATGAGGTCAGGCCTAAGCAGAGCTATGTTGACCCTCTCCCCAGAAGAAGGCAATACAGAGGGCAGCACTGAAGATGTGGCCCAGGGAGAGTCAGATTTGTCCCCACCAACTGGAGGGAGAGAAGATGGATGGGAGGGAGAGAAGAGTGGAGGGAGGGAGGAAAACAACCTCTCATCATGGCCCACCAAACCCTCAGGATGACATCCCTATTCAGAGCAGAGAGAGCCTTCAGGCCAACTCCATCACAAGATAAAACATTCTCTCACTGACCCATAATCTAGTAGGGACAGCACTGGAGATATTGTATGGAAAGTGTGCCTGGTCTGCCCATGCACAGCAGGGAGAACTGCAAAAGGAGTGCAACAGGGCAGCAAGGGGAGCAAAGTAACCAAGTGAGTGAGGAATCCTGAAAATAGGCTTTTGACTTAAGGGACAGGGCGTGGCACCTCATCAGACTTGATCAGAAAACATATATAAGGGTCAGCAGACAGACCAGGAATTATCTGTTTTTTTCTTTTGTTTGCTTATTTGTTTGGTCTGCTTTTCTTTTCTTTCACTCTATGTCCAAGTATGTTAGATAGGCAGAGCGAATAATCCCAAGAAGAAAACAATGGGACCAGTGGCTCCAGGGGCACATGGGAGAGGAGTGGGAAAGAAAGAGCCAACAAACTCAGAGATAAGGGAACAACAAGAGATCTAAAATTGATCGCAAGAGGCATATAATGTCTAATGAGAGTTAATCACGTGCAATGTGTCTGAGAGGAATTTCTGAGAGTTGAATGCAGAGTGAGCAAGATAATGGTATAGGGGAAGGTGAGAGGAAATAAATAGGAAGCAAAATCTATTTTATAGGGCTGAGCCCTGGTGGCGTAAGTGGTTGAGTGTGGGACTGCAGCCAAGGACTTGGTGGTTCAAATCCAGTGGCAGCTCTCAGGAGCAGTACTGGGTAGTGCCCACGACCACCAGAGGTAGTGATGCAAAAAAAAAAACCCTATTTTATAGAGTATAGTTATATGCATATATATGTAAATATACTAATAATGAAAGGAATAGAGAACAATGTACATATATTTATACATTAAGTATTAAGATAACAGACAGACTTAGGGCCTCTACTTAAGGCCTTCCTTTACACAAGAACCTTTGTTCTCATAACTTGGCACTGTTTGATACTCGCCTTCCCAACACAAAGACAAAATGGGTGCAAACGCAAATGTGGTGAATGAAGCATATAATGCCCAACTATCAAAAGATATAGTGTTTGGGATATTCAAGACTTGAATTTAAACAAGCAACCAACTAGCCAAGACATAAATAAGCCCACATGAAAGAAGTACACACCAACCTGTGTGATCAGGAGGTGTTGATGAGATCAGGTATCGGGTACCAAAAGATCCAAAACAAACAACCATGTCGATAAGAATGAGGGGGGTTGGAGTAGAGACCCAAAACCCACCTGTAGATAATTGTATATCTACACACAAACACACACACAGAGAAAGGTTATAAGGAAGGGATGATTCAACTAAGGTGCAGTATAGCACTAATGAAACACATACCATTCTTCTAGTTCCTGAACACTTCCTACCCCTACCCCTACTCCATCTCCACTACCATGACCCAGTTCTACCTTGTAAATCTGACTAGACTGAAGAGCCAACATGATACAGATAAGAACTTTCAACACGTGGAATTCAGGATAGATAAACCCCTCAGGAACAGTAGCAATATCATGAGGATCAGGGGGTGGTCCCAAAGGTGGAAGGGGTGGCAGGGAGAACCCATCACAAGATTGGCTATATATGCCCACCACCACCCTTGAAGGGGACAGAAATGTGATTTAAGGGAGACAAGGGGCAGTGTAAGATATGAAATAAGAGTAACAATATGTAATTGATCAAGGATTCACAAGAGTGGGAGGGTGGGGAAGGGGAGGGGAGGAAAGGAATTTATACTAAGGGCTCAAGTAGAAGATGTTTTGGAAATGATGATGACAACATATGTAGAAATAAGCTTGATACACTTGATGCATGGAATGTTATGAGCTGTAAAAGCCCCAATAAAATGATTTTTTAAATGTTAAAGGGAATTTTTCATAAAAAGGAAATGACATTACAAAGTAACTCAAAACCCTACACATCAAGAAAGATATCCATAAAGGATAATTGCATGGGCAATTCTAAGACCTTTTTACTTTGTTTTAGTGTTCTCACAGCCAAAAATCCACAATTTCAATACTTTCTAAATGTACAATATAGTGACTTTGGCTGCATTCTTCAAACTGTGCTATATTATTCATACCGCCCTTTTCTATATCAATCTCTCACTGTGATTTGAAGTTGTGGACCTGTAAACATCCCAATCAATCTTTCAAATTGTCCTGTCAGTATGATCTCACATAGATTACTCTTTAAAGAAGCATAATGTTCGAAGCACTTTCTGATGTCTTTAACATTTTCTTTTACTTGATATTTTTCTTGTTGTTAAGGATAAATATCACGACATTATACATTTTAACTGGTTCAGAAAAGCAATTTTTTAAAAGTGTCATTTTAAAAGAGGGAAAATATCAACAGGAGATAAGAGTTTTATAAGTATGATTTAAACATCTAAGGATAGAGAATTATGCCAAAAATTGAGATGAGAATTACCTCTCCAGTCTAAGGCCGCTGATATAAAAAACAATTTTCTCTGAAGATAGTCTAAGTACAAAACCAAAGTAATCCCAAAACAAAACATTAGAAATGGGTAATGACAATGGGGAAGATATTGGTGTCAGATTGTGGAGCTAAAGCTCTTTAAATGATTCTGGCATACGTCGATGGATCCTCACCATTGAACTGAAATAGCTCATAGCTTTCCTTTAGGGTAAAAACAGACCGGAGACTTTAATAGGGACATTTCTCTTTAGCCTAGAGAACAGAACAAGTTGAACTAGTTGAACTAGAATGAATTGTCAGGCTAGACCCTATACTCATCCGTCACTGTGTCATATGGTAGTAGTTTGCACATTGCTGTGATGTAGGAAGCTATGCCACGGATGCCTCGAATATCAGTAGGATCACCCATGGCGAATGAATCTTATTGAAGCCTCCACTCTAAGCAGAGCCTGGGAAGAAGGTGTAGGCTGTCTACTTCTGAAGGAGAGGCTCAGCAGTGAAACATGATCAGATATGGTACATGAAGATGGGCCCCTCAGATGGGACTTGAGAAGAGCTGCCTCCTTGCAGTGGAGTTGAGCTTAACTATGTGAATAGAGCGAAGCTTTGGGGGTCTTCCTTTGCCGATAGGGCACAAATCAAAATTAGAATAAATAGCCACAAAGATTAATAATTGGAACATGGAATGTATGAGTTATGAGTCCAGGGATTCATCAGGAATAATATCTTAGGCATGAGTGAGCTGCAATGATGGTTTGGGTCAATTTAGCCAGAAAATCATATGTTTTACTAGGTCAAAATGATGAATTCAAGAGAAAGAGAGTTGTATCATCAAAAAGAACATGTCAAAATCTACCTTAAATTACAATACTGTCTGTAATAAGCTAATATCTGTGTACCTCCAAGGAATTCAAGTCAATACAGCTACTATTCAAATTTACTCATGAACCACTAAAGTCAGTGATATTGAAATTGAAGAATTCTACTAATTTTATCACTCTGAAATTGATCGAACATGCAGTATAATGCACAAATGATTATTGGGGGTTGGAATGTGAAAGTTGGAAACAAAGATCAAGGCACTGACAAGAAGAGAACCATATGTGTGCCCCTTTCAAAGAAAAATGATGCAGCAGAATAAGGGAAACATTTAACAGTATCATTAATATCATATTCAAGTAGAATTTTGCTGAAGATAATTCAGAAATGATTGCAGCAGTGTATCAACAGAGAGCTGCCTGAAATTCAAGCCAGGTTCAGAAGAGAACATGAAACAACAACACATCAATGCTCTAGCTTCTACATCTGTACCCAACTTCCTTATACGGTGACTTTGTAGAAAGCAAAGAATATAAAGGTTGAGAGGCAGAGAATGTATCTTTCTTAAGCTGTGCGTTCTGATCATTGAAAAGCTCTAAATTGAGGCGTTTTGTACACCATGTAATGAAAGTGATGTTAGCCGACGTCCCAATGTAAAACAATATTTTTTAATTTCTATATCTCTCTCTTCTCATGTGATATTCTGAGTATGGCAGCGATATACTTTCCCCCTGAACCATTCTAATTCATACAAGCCACTTGGTCCAATTGAAAGAATTTATAATCATTAAAGAGAAAGACATACAAAATAAGGACACATTTATCCTGTTGGACACATTTTGCAGAAGCACTTAATTAGTAATGACAGTAAAGCAAAGAGCATATCATAGAGTTTTTCATCTTGCTGAAGTTACATTGGCATCAATTTTATCTAGGCTGTAATAAGTGGAAGCTATTAATGCAATATTTATGATTACCACAGAGTAAATATCTAAATAATGATAATAAGCACAAAAGGAAAAGAGAAGGGACTCAAAATGTCTCACCACAAAAAAGAAGAAAAACTCTATTGTTGACAGTATTAGAGGAAATAAGAGACAGAGGATTAATAATAATAATATTATTATTATTTTAATTATTATTTAAAAATAATAACAAACTGGTAGAAGAAAATCTTTCCTTATCCATAATTACAGTAAATATAAATGAATAAAATCTTCTGGTCAAGATGCACAGAAGTACAAAATGAATTTTCAAATGACCCAACTATATATACATTAACTACCTGAAACAAATCTTAAGTCCAAGAACACAAATGGATGAAAATGAAAGATGGAAAAAAATCTATTGAAATAATTGCAAAACTAGAGCAGGAGTAGTGATTTCACTGTCAAGTAAAATAAGCTTTAAGTCCAAATCTGTTAGACAAGAAAAAGACATACAAAGTGACCAGGTCAATTCATCATGAAGATTTATGTATGTATGTATCTAATATTGGAGCACCCAAACATATAAAGCAAATACTGATATAACTTAAAGGATAAATAGGTAGGTCTACAATAATTGTGGGAGACTCCAATACACTACTCTCAATTATAGACAGAACATCCAAAAAATCAATAAGAAACAGAAGACCTGAATTACAGGATACACCAACTAGATCCAATGGACATACACACAACAACATAACATACAAAAAGCAAGTCTCCATACATATTTAAAGATTGAAATCATACAGAATATTTCCCCCTTAGGGTTAGGGTTAGGGTAGAAAAAAAGAGAGAGAAAAAAAATATTTCTCCCACCCACAATGGTATAAAATGGCAAATTAGCCACAGATTGGAAAATAAACAAATTTTAATATACATATTTACAGGTGTTGACAGCCTCATCTTTCTCCCATGGAATTGCTTTTTCACAAGAAAGATAGTCATTTTACAAAGAACTTCTACTTAACAGTTCATTTGTTACCTGACAATGAACCAGTGCCCCTTTATTAAAAAATCACTTTTGGGCTGAGCCCCGGTGGCGTAAGTGGTTGAGTGCGGAACTGTAACCCGCGGGCTTGGCAGTTCAAATCCAGCAGTGGCTCTCAGGAGCGGCACTGGGTAGCGCCCACGACCACCAGAGGCAGTGATGCCCCCCAAAAATCATTTTATTGGGGGCTCACACAACTCATCACAATCCATACATCCATCCATTGTGTCAAGCACATTTGTGCATATGGTGTCATCATTTTCAAAACATTTTCTTTCTACTTGAGCCCATTATATCAGAATCTCATTCCCCCCCCTTACACTCCCACCCTCACGAACCCTTCATAATTTAGAAATTATTATTATTTTTTCATGTCTTACACTGTCTGATATCTCCCTTTACTCATTTTTCTTTTGTCCATCCCCCAGGGAGAGGGTTATCTGTAGATCATTATGATCAGTTCCCTGTGACACCTACATTCTCCATCCCCGCCTGATATTTCCAGTTCCATTGTGCATCCTCTGATCTAGCTGGATTTGTAAGGTAGAATTGGAATCATAATGGGGGGGAGGAAATATTTAAGAACTAGACGAAATTGTATATTTCATCTGTGCTATGCTACACCCTGACTGCCTCATCTCCTCCCTGTGACCCTTCTGTAAGAGAATGTCCAGTTGCCTACAAATGGGCTTTGGGTTTCCAATCTGTACTCTGCCTCATCTATAATGATATAATTTTTAGTTCTTTGATGCCTGATACCTGATCCCTTCAACACTTCATGGTCACACAGGCTGGTGTGCTTCTTCCATGTGGGTTCTGTTGCCTCTCAGCTAGATGGCTGCTTTTTTATCTTCAAGCCTTTAAAACCCCAGGCACTATTTCTTTTGGAAGCTGGTCACCATCCGCATTCTTCAACACATTTGATCAGACACCCACTTTGTCTTCAGTGATTGTGTCGAGAAGGTGAGCATCACAGAATACCAGTTTAATAGAACAAAGTGTTCTTGCACTGAGGGAGTACTTGAGTAGATGCCCAATGTTCATCTGCTACCTTAATACTAAACTTCTAAATATATGCATATAGATCTATTTCCCCATGGTCACATATAAACATATTTACATATGTGCATGTCTATATTTAGGCCTCTATAAATGTGTTTTGCCTCTATTTCCTTTTATTTTCCTCTTGCCCCACTCTCATGTTTGGCCTTCATTTGGATCCAGTGCTCCTTAAAACAAAGATAAGAAAAACCAAAGAAACAAACACAGATGCTAACCCTGGAACCCTGAGATTCAAAGGAAAAGATAAAGAAGTGAATCAAACACTGACTAGGAGAAATGGAATGAGAACAACTAACAAGGAGATCCACAGAATGGTGAATTGTTAACCAGCCTAACACAGCACGACCATTTGCAATTTTGCAAGCCGTATTCAGACCTGGACAGCAACCTGCTAATTGGCTCCTCTCATCCAGGACGATACCAGCATACACACTGGTGACCAGAAAGATTAGAGCATTCCCTTATTCCCCACTCCCTCCGGGTAAACAGAAGTGAAGCCAGCCTCAGATCCAACCCCAGGCTATCCAGCTGCCAGAGCCATGTTCCTCTATTCCACCACCACCCCTACACAGTCCCTGCTTCACCCGAAGTCAGAGGTTATGGGTCAGAAACTAGGTACATGTCACTCATGCATTTGGAAGCCTGTGTTTTCCACCTCCTTTGCCAAGAGTATGCACAGTGCAGACCAGGCATCCTGCCAGAACCAGGTCTCCTGCCCTCTGTGGCCTGATCAGCCAGCAGAAGGAGCCAAACCTAGCAGATGCCATCCTCAGTCAGCAGTACCACACTATCTGGGTGAGATCCCTGCAGTTCTCTCTTCTTTTTTTTCTTTTCTTTTCTTGTTGTTTTTTTCCTTCCCTTTCCCTTGTTTTCCTTTTCTTTTTCCTTATTTATGGTTTTCCTGTTCCCTTATTTTTCTTTTACTTTTTTCTTACAGTCTTTTGTCTGCTTTTTCTTTATCTCTTCTACTTCACTGGAATTGCTTGTTGCCCCCTTTATTTTTTGTCATACAACTTTTTCTGTTTCCTTAAAAAATTGTTTTTTCTTGTTTGAGTTGGGGAAGTTGTTTGCTTGCATTTACCCCTTTGTTTCTTTTTACTTAATTTATTTTATTATCTGGTTGCTATTGGATTTTTTCCCTCTTGTTTTCTTTTCGTTTTTAAATTTCATACAATTTAAATTTAAGACACTTCCAAGTAAAAAGAAATTAAGAGTATTTATGAAGACCAGAACAGCCTAAAAGAAATTCTGAGATTAATATGCATGACAAAAACACCTGGAAATCAGCCCAGATGTAGAATTGTTGTGACTAAAACAAACCTACAGGATTGAAAATAGGACATAAGAAATATCAATTTATATGAAACAAAATAATTACAAAATAGAAAGAGAATAAATATCACAGACACAGAAGTTTCCAATAAAGAGGAACTATAGATGATTTCTAGATACAATAGAATATTTTAAACGTAGGAAGAATATAATACTTTGTGGGTTAATTTTGAAGACAATTAAGAAATCTCACTAAAATGAAAAAGAAAAAATCATAACAATTGAGCAGATAAGATGGAAAGGGTGGCAAGACTTCATCTCTTGTACTTTGGACATGTTATTAGGAGAAAATAGTCCCTAAAAAAAGGATATCATGCTTGGTAAAATACAAAAGCAATGAAAAAGAGAAAGATGCATTCCAGACACTAAATCTCACCACCCTTGTCCCTCAGGAGCATTCTGACTGTACTTATTCCTAGACAGACATGTTTGTTCTGTTGGCCTTCCATGGTACTTCCAGCTCCATAACCCAAATGCAGAAACCCTCCTTTGGTCTTCCTTACTCTTTCGTATTGCACTCAGACACAGATGTAGGTAAAAATTTTTTTTTAAATCTATAAAAATAAGAAGCCAGAGCTATCAATTTGTAAAGGAGACAAATTCTATTATAAAGTAAAGAGAAGGAAAAGTATGATTCCAGAAGTTTAAATAGAGAATCAGATTTCAATAAATTGAGTAAAGAGAATGGCAATAACAGTAAAAGAGAGGCTGGCAGAACATGTGAAAGGGGAGAAGCACTGGAAGGTGTACAAGAGTTAAAAACCACAGAGGTAAATACCGTGATATACAAAATCCCGCAGTAACAATGATCTATGAGTAGATGCAAGGACTAAAGGGGCACTGGAGAAAGAGTGGGCATATACCCAAGAATATATTTACACACACACACGTGTATGTGTTTGACAGAAGATATTTGTACATGGATGTTTGCTTTTCCTGTTTATATATTCTTAAAAGTGGTGGGGCATACCAGGAAGAAATTTTATAAAAATTTCCTAGACATGGCCAAATATCTTAAGGAAATTATTTGCTAAACCTAGAGACTCAGAATCAAATGTTTAGGGACATCAAGATCAATTGTCAGAGAATAGTCCTTTTTTCCCTTTTTTTTAAAAACATTGTCCTTCAAGTCTACGTTGTACTTTGGTGAATAGCAATTAGAGCCTTGAAAACTTGTGAACAGCAATCTGAGGTGCAACGATTGATCTCTCCCTGTCCCGAGGAAAGAATAATGAAGCCAATTGAAGGCATGTGGTGTGTTAGGCTAGGCTGACTAAAGATACAAATCCAATGACACTCATACAAGAAAATATCCCAGGTCAGTCCAACTCAAGTCTGTAAGTCCGACACTAACCCATAAGTCCCTCTTCAGACTTACGTAGCCATATGCAATGATGCAGATTGCAAGGTTCAAAGTCATGTGGACCCAACTGTTGTTGTTCTGGCAAAAAACCAGGGTCAGTCAGCAGGAAGGTGCAGATGGTTGGTGGCAGTAGAGGATGGTGACAGGGGAGAGGGGGTTTTCGGGGCCCTACTTATGAGAAGGTTATGCCCACAAGGAGGGACCATCAGACTGTGACGTGATTGACAGGCTAGACTCCACCCCTACACTTATATATCTTCAAGTTGACATGAAATTGTGTAACTACCAAAAATGAAAACAATTAATCCAATAGATTAATAGACTGTGGGAACAGCAATCTCTATGGCCATGAGACCAGAAGAACTTCACTGTGCCTGGTTACAACCTCTCTGAAAGGAACTGAATTTCATCTTGGATAGCATGAGGGGTGGGTGAGTGGTGGGGACAATGTGGTACAAAACTCCAAAGGATGAATGAGATCCAGCTTGTTGGTAAAACAGAGACTGGTGTTCTGGAGCTGAACTCATCCCAGTAGCTTCATTTTGTTTCTTTTTCAAAATCATTTTATTTGGGGTTCATACAACTCTTATCACAATCCACACCTACATCCACTGTGCCAAAAACATTTCTACGGTTGTTGCCATCATCATTCTCAAAACATTTGCTTTCTACTTGAACCCTTGGTATAAGCTCCTCATTCCCCCCCCCCCCATGCCCACACTCATGAATCCTTCATAATTTATAAAGTACTATATTTTTCTCATGTCTAATACTGTCCAGAGTCTCCCTTCATCCACTTTTCCTGTCTGTCCCCCAGGAAGGAGGTTAAATGTAGATCCTTGTAATCAGATTCCCCTTTCTACTCCCCCTTCCCTCCACCCTCTGGGTATCACCACTCTCAGCACAGATCCTGAGGGACTCATGTGTTCTGGATTCCCTGTGTTTCCAGTTCTTATGTGTATCAGTGTACATCCTCTGGTCTAGTCGGATTTGTAAGGGATCATGATGGTGGGGGGGGGCATTAAAGAACTAGAGGAATGTTGTATGTTTCATCTTTGCTATACTGTACCCTGTCTGAGTTGTCTCCTCCCCGAGACCTTTCTGTAAGGAGATGTGCCTAATCGATGGGCTTTGCGTCCCTATTCCGCACTCCCCCTCACTCACAATGATATGATTTTTTTGTTCTTTGATGCCCGATTCCTGATCCCATTGACACCTTGTGATCACACAGACAAGTGTGCTTCTTCTCCCATATGGACTTTGTTGATTCTCAGCTAGATGGAGACTTGTTTACCTTCAACAGGTAGCTCCATTTTCATTCAAACAATAGACTATTGAGGTGTATTCATCAACCACGTGGGATCAAGAGAGAAGCATTGACCCCCAGAAAAACATCCTGAAGAGTTAGGAAAGAAAGATGAACAGAGATCAGTAACCAAAAGAAAAGGTAGAGGAGGTGAAGTCATACTGAAGGAGCAGCAATGAATGAGAAAAACAGAATGTAAATGAAATTGTGAGTCTACCACTGCTCTGCAAACCTTCACCCAATTCACAATAAGTTTTATAAGTAAATATATAAGAAGAAAGAACACAGACAAAAGAAATTATTTATATTATACTTGATAAAAGTAAGATTTTTTTGCCCAAGAGAATCACTATCACTACAATAATGCTAATAACAAGACACATAACCAAGGAAAATTTGTACCAAATAGACAAGTTTGTTTCAACATTAGAAACCATCACTGTAACCCACCACATAAATAAAACAAAATAAAATTACTTCAAGACCATATTAATTAATGCAAAAAAGGCATTTGACAAAATCCAACACTCATTCCTGGTAAAAATGCTGAAAAGAATAGGAATAGCCAGATAGTTCAGAACACAATTAAGGACACATCTACAAACCAAAGGCCAACATTACTCACTAAGAAGAGAGACTGAAAGCACATCTAAGTGAATGGAAACTAGACATAGAGGTCTTTACATGACTCCTATTAGATAGCATGCTAAATATCTCAGTCAGAGCTATTAGACAAAAAGGAATATTGAAGACATCCAAATTGGCAAAAAAAAAAAAGAAGAAGCATAACTCTCTCTATTTGCAGATGGTATGAATCTATAGTACATAGGAAATCTCAAGGAAAAGTAGTAAAACAAGTGGAAAAATACAGCAAAGTGGCAGATTACAAGATCAATATAAAAATCAATAGATTTTACCCAATCCATATCAAGAGTGAAAGAGAAAAAAATCCATTGGCTACTAAACACTTGAAATATGGCCAATGCAATTAAAGAACTGAAATTTGAATTAAATCTAAATGCCACTCACTGACATCCTGCCGATGGCAACTCCATATAGCATATAATTCAACAGTTCACTCTTATCAAGAAGATTTGTAACATCGCCACCATCATGAGTTATAGAACATTTTCTTCCTCGTACTCATTGCTATCCATGTGATTTTTTTCAGTTGTGGCAAAAAATATGCTCAACAGAACATTCTCCAGTTCAACGACTTCTACATGTATAGTTCAGTGCCATCAATTATACTCTTCATGATGCATAACCATGATGCATATCCTTGTCCAAATTATTCCACCACCATTAACATATACTTAATGCCCCCTAAGCAAAACCTCTTCCTCCTTCACCCATGGTAACCATAAGTCAAGTTTGGTTTCTTTTATTTTTTAGGGATGTTCTAGATATAATATTCATGTACCATATATATACAACCATAGTTAAATCACTTTTTATTTGTTTGTTTGTTTGTTTGGGGCATCACTGCCCTCTGGTGGTGGGAGTAGGAGGCCCAGCCTTTGCTCCTGCGGAGCTGGAATTGAACCTCCATCCCAGTGGGCCGCAGCCTCACACACTAAATCGCTTTTTAAAAGAGTTGGAATTGCGGACAGATTATCCCTTCAGGACCAGTGGTAGGTGTAGTGATGACAGGAGTGTGTAGTGTAAGGGGTGAATCAATTGCAGGGATATACATATGATCTCTCTGGAGTATGGGCTATGGGGAAGTGGGTAAAGGGACACATCAGACAGTAAGATATGAAAAAGTAATAACAATGGGGCTGAGCCCCGGTGGCATAGTGGTTGTGTGCGGGACTGCGGCCCACTGGGATGGAAGTTCAATTCCAGCAGTAGGGCTGGGCCTCCTACTCCCACCACCAAAGAGCAGTGATGCCCCCCCCAAAAAAAAGAAGTCTTTAAAAAGTAATAACAATGTGTAAATTATTAAGGGTTCATGGGGGAGGGGTGGGGAGGGAGGGAGAAATATGCAGGGCTGGTATTGGGGGCCTAAGTGGAGGAAGGATGTTTTGGGGGTGATGATGGCAACAGGTGTGCAAATGTGGTATGCATACAACTGACATGTGTATTGATTATGATGGAAGATGTATGAGCCCCCAATAAAATGTTTTT
Organism: Nesogale talazaci; assembly: GCA_004026705.1. Classification (NCBI taxonomy): domain Eukaryota; kingdom Metazoa; phylum Chordata; class Mammalia; order Afrosoricida; family Tenrecidae; genus Nesogale; species Nesogale talazaci. Next base: position 90,579 of record PVJH01006273.1, read on the forward strand.
TTTTTAAAAGAGTTCTATATACATCATCACAATTAGTTCTAATGCTCGTCCCCCCACCTCATTAATTGATTGCTTCTCAATTCCCTCGCCTTCCCCCACAGCTCCACTGGTTCTGGGCAAACCATTGTGTTAGCTGTTGTCTCTGTGTAGGCACTCTTCTGCACTCTTTATGGGAGTAGAAAGTCTCGTCTTTCTCCTTCCGGACCACTGGTGGTTTCAAACTATTGACCTTGCAGATCGCAGCCCAACATGTAACCACTATACCACCACGTAAATACCCACACATGGTTGGTTAATGAAGCGGCAACCTCACAATCAGGATTATAACAAAATCCCACAGAGCAATATGAGGTACAAGCTTCCAGACAGAGCAAAACAGTTCAGCATCATAACTTCTTCGACCATCTTCCCCAGATTTCTTCAGACTTGTGATATGAAAATATAGCAGGGAAAGGGAACATAGGTAAAAAATGAGTACAACTCCTGGAAAGGGCAGCAAAGACCAAAGCCAGAGGGTGACCACAGAACACCTAGCTAGCAGGACAAAGCAAGCTGTCCAAAGAGAATTCTGGTTCCTGGACCTGGGTTTCTCCCATCTCCACCTGTGAGCACTCGCTTGAAGACTTTGCTACTTGGATGTCATTGATGTGATAAGGTAATAGATTTCATTTTTTAAAACTCTTTTCTGCGTGTCACGCTCAATGCAAGACCTTTCCAGCATGTTTCCAATGGCATTTACCTTTCCACTTAGGTCACACATTTAACAGGGCTTTCATTTGCCTTCTGCTGACTAAAAGAAGAGTGCTACTCGGTTGCTTTTCTGCCTGCACATAGGGAATCTGGGTGTTTACAGGCCACTATTTCTGGCTGATCATAAACCTTAGTTCCCAGAGGAAAGCAATTTGCAGACCTCTCTGTTTATGAGCAGGGCATCTCTTCTGCCATTCCCCTCTTACCACAAAGCTCTAGGTCCGCCCCAGAACCTAGTTGCTACCCTCCACCCTCAGCCGGGCTGGAGCGTGGTTACTCTGTTTCCAGATACTCTGTTTCCCTAGGCAACATCACCATGTACAGAAACCCAAGGATAGTCAGGACTCAACATTTATTTTTGTAATAAGACCCATGATTAATAATGCATTTTCTTTTTAGTTATCAAATGGAAGGAGTTTTAAAACATCAAAAAGGGTTTAATAAACAAGTTATACTAAACAATTAGAAAAATTAACGGTTAAATTTATGAATTATTAATTTTAAGCAGGTGGCCAATTGGATTTAGAGGCTCTGTTTGATGAATCAAAAAGTCATGCCATCAATGAAAGGGGGCCAGTAAAATCTGATCCAACTGCATCTTCATAGGGATGGGAAGGGAAAAGGCCACGAATGCAGGGAACCTCACCCAAACCTAGCAGCAGAATTGATAACCACCTTCCAAGGTAAGCATCCGAAGGTAAAACCAGACCATTGCCTCTATTGTTACCCCATTCCAGACCCAGCATGATGCCCAGAAGGTAATTGGAGCTTAAAAACTTTTTTAATTAAAAAAACAAATGAGAAACATGTAGACAGTATCTCTATTCTTATAGGAAAGGTGGTTTGAGATGTTCAGACTCATTTCTTTTTAAAAAAATTTTATTGGGAGCTCATACAACTCTTATCACAATCCACGCATCCATCCATTATATGCCAAGCACATTTGTACATTTGTTTCCATCATCATTCTCAAAATATTTGCTTTCTACTTAAGTCCTTGGTATCAGCTCAGGGGAAACCCTCCCTCCCCGCAGCTGCCTCCCCTCTCCCTCATGAACCCTTGATAATTTATAAATTTTTATTACTTTGTCGTATCTTATACTGTCTGATGTCTCCCTTCACCCCCTTCCCTGTTGTCTGTACCCCAGGGAGGTATATGCAGATCCTTATAATTGGTTCCCCCTTTCTACCCCAACTTCCCTTCACCCTCCTGGTATTGCCATTCCCACCACTAGTTCTGAAGGGATCATCTGTCCTGGATTCCCCATGTTTCCGGTTCCTATCTGTACCAGTGCACATCCTCTGGTCTAGCCAGGTTTATAATGTAGAACTGGGATCATGATAGTGGGAAGGAAGAAGCATTTGAGAACTAGAGGAACATTGTGTGTTTCATCATTGCTGCACTACACCCTGGCTGGCTTGTCTCCTCCCTGGGACCCTTCTGTAAGGGGATGTCCAGTTACCTACAGATAGGTTTTGGGTCCCCAATCTGTACTTTCTCTCATTTACAATGATATCATTTTTAATTCCTTGATGCCTGATACAGACCCATTTCTAGCAATTAGAAGTTTCCTCTCTAGTTCAATCAGTAGCTATAAAAATTCCATATACTCAGATCTAGTGTTTTTCACATTAAAAAAATATAGAGATCTCCTGAATCTTTCTCAACAAAGGCCATGTCTTATTTCCATGCCCTTTTGGAACAAATGTCTCTAAATTTTGGAAAAAAGGAACTTATAAAAAGAAGCTACCATTCAGAGGAGAAGGAAAACTATGAATATAAATGTTTTTCATTTTTATATCTTTGGTTTTAAACTAACAACAATGGTGAAAAATAATTCCATGCTACTTTCTATGGGTTAATATGAGGAAAAATGCATGAAAGAGAAGTTACCACTATGATTAAACTCTGAATTCATGGGAACTTGCTTTCATCACTTCCTTTACCCCAAATTCAAGAGTCTCCAATTATTGCTAGTATTGGGGATCTTAGAATATTAATTCCTTCTGAAAGTTTGGAGACATAGATTTTTGTTAGATTAGTCCAAGACTTGTGCTAGGGGTTCTCAGAATAGCCCTAAGAGAAACCAATGAGGAAAACTTGAAAGAAGATTAATATTGACTAAATATGAAAAGGAGATTTCTAAGCATCAGATATGTCTATGTGTCCTCTACGATGCAACTGCTAGTGGCAGGAGTTCTCCACTCCTTCGGGACACCCAAGCCAGAGCAGTACATTTCCCTGCACAGGGAGCTAAATGAACAGAAACTCAGCCTTGGAAATCTAGAAAACAGCTATTTTACTGCCCACAATGCAGACAGATGGTACAATGTCTCCTGAGACCCCTTTAAAACAAAGGAAAAAAAACGATAAAATCCTATATTCTTTCATTCTGCATTTGGTAATACTATATTCTGGTAATACTATACTATAAATTAACATGGTATTCTGACAAAAGAATTCACAGTGTGAGTAAACCAAGCCCCACTTGTTTCTTATTTTCTTTTCTGCTGCTCTATCATAGGAAACTGGCAGAAAAACCTGTGAGTCCTTCCAGGGGAGCAGTGCAAGGAGAAGGGAAGGAGACGCCTCACGGTGGTGTATGGTTTGCATTCTCACAGTTGACTTTGGAATGTGTACCTCTGATTGCTGATGATTCCGTGAATGTCACCAACCTCTACCTCTGGGAAAGTCCAAGCAACCGCAGGCAGAGGGAGGAGGGAGGAGGATGTGGAGGAAGGATGGGAAGAGCAGAGAGAGGAGAGAGAGAGAGAGAGAGAGAGAGAGAGAGAGAGAGAGAGAGAGAACAAAGGAGAAGTAAGATGAGTAAAGAAAAAGAAGAGAAATTTGAATGGAGAGGAAAGAAAGGTTTCTTGTTAACAGCAAAACCCATACACCCTCAATCCCTCATGTAATTCTCTCTCTCTCTCTCTCTCTCTCTCTCCCTCACTCACACACACACACACACACACACACACACACACACACGACTATCATCTCCAAAGGCAATAACTGGTCAATGATGGCAAAAGGCAGGCTCAGGTCCGTGACTTCTCTGGGACAGGAGTAGCCTGTACCTGGGAATTGCCCAGGGGGGCTCCAGACATTGGTCCCCTCGCAGGTGCTATTTTTCCCTGAAATGAAGAGGCAGCAAGAACCATGGTTGAAAATGAGGACCACTGATGCCCAGAATTGACCCCTTGAAGCCCCGAGGAGTTTATCTTGGCTGATTTCCAAACAGATCCCTTTCTGCTCAGATTTTGTAGACGCTACACTGTAGAGCAAAGCTTCCCACCACTTTTGGTGCACTGTGTTTAGTGTTCATTTTGATGCTTGATTTAACTTAGACAAAATAAGATGTTGCCTACAAGACATCTTGTTACAGGCACATTTGTTGAGAAGCTATACCCCAGAGTTGTGCCACGTGTCACATACTATCACACAGCATTTTTATGCATGACCAACCACTACTGTCAAGTTGATTACAACTCTATATAACAATCTCTCACTATCGGCGCTAACTCCCGGGGGTGATGTTTACATTTGTATTTGTATTTATTGATTGGTGGTTTTCAAGACTTTAAATGTTGACAGGCATATAAAGCCTTGTCTTTTTCCTGTGGAGTGGCTGTGGGTTCAGATTGCTGACTTTGTGGTTTGCAGCTCCATACATCGCCATTATGCAAGCAAGGCTCCTTTTAATGCAAAGGACTGATTATAAAGCAAGGACTACCTCCAATCAGGGTGCAGTATAGCAATGACGAAACACATAACTTCCCTCTAGTTCTTAAATGCTTCCTCCTCCCACAATCATGATCCCAGCCCTACCTTACAAATCCGACTAGACCAGAGGGTGAACAGTGGTACAGATAGGAACTGGAACCACAGAGAATCCAGGACAGATAATCCCTTCAGGACCAGTGGTGAGAGTGGCAATACCAGGAGGGAAGTTAGGGTAAAAAGGGGGAACTGATTACAAGGATCTACACATAACCTCCTTCCTGGGGGAACAGACAACAGAAAGGTGAAGGGAGTGTAAGATATGACAAAATAATAATAATAAATTATCAAGGGTTCATGAGGGAGAGGTGAGTGGATGGAGAGGGAGGAGAAAAAATGAGGAGCTGATACCAAGGGCTCAAGTAGAAGGCAGATGTTTTTAGAATGATGAGGGTAACAAATGTACAAATGTGCTTGACACAATGGATGGATGGATGGATTGTGATAAGGATTGTACAAGTTCCCAATAAAATGATTTTTTTTTAAAAAGCAACGACTGCTTGTGGATCATGAAGACGTTTTATTACTCCTCCTTTGATTAAGATCCGTCCCTCTTACACATGTAAACACACCTTCTACATATGAATTTGGAAACATGTGTCATGCAACTATGTATTCCTCTCTCTCAAGTTTGGGACATAATAAATGATCAATAAGTCGCATTTTGTTTTACTCCAGGCATTTGGCTAAAGCTAACTAAGCAACCCAGACTGTGCTCTTTCTTGTTCCTTCTCCTACTAGTCTGTTAATATTGATCCCTTGCTAAAAAGCTTCCCCTGTCTTTGGTACATTTCATTGAGTTTCCAGTACAGGGTTTATACAGATGGATTCCGTCATGGATTCCATACACATCAAGCACACATGTTGCACCACTAGCTGTTTTAGGTCCTTGGGATCTTTGTGAACCAGAAATACAAGGTCCCCTCCCTACCTGACATTAATTCCCAGGGGGGAGAAGCAACATGGAACCAACTTTTCCCATCTATTTCCATGCACCAATTTGAGGCAGAGTGGTTAAAAAGACGTTCCTGGAGGAGGGAAAGTATTTGAGTAGAGACCCAGGTGGAGCGAGAGAGCAAGTCAGCCCCTGAGGTAGGGGCGCACAGACTCGGGGCAGAGAGGAACCAGAGGATGAGCTCTGAGATGAAGACAATGGACTTGTGGGGAGCAAGGGGCGGGGCAGTTAGGATGGCAGGAGCAGCGAGCACGAGGGGAAGACAAGTCAGGATGAACATACAACAATCTTAAGGGCCTTGTACATGGTGAGGGATTTAGATTTTGTTCTAAACATAACAAGAAGCCGCTTGAGGGTGTTGGAGAGTGAAGTTGCAGGATCACTTTGACTACAACCTCAGTCCTATGCTGAGCTGGGGGGTTGGGGGGGGGGGTTGGCGAGTACCAACAGCTTGGGAGTCTTTGCAACTAGGCAAGGGAGAGGCCGACGGCAGTGAAAGTGATGAAAAGTACTCAGATTTGGTGCATCTTGTCAGACAGGGCAGAAAAGATGAACCGAGGAGGAGTTCTCACCTTGGGACCTAGGCAACTTGTGAAATGTCACCGTGCCATCTAAAGAGAGAGGATAGATTGCAAATGGCCAGCTCCAGTGGAGCAATCCAAACACCAGGCCGTGGTGAGGAGCGGGCTTCAAAGAGCTCGCTGAAGATGCCCTGGCTCTTTCCATTCCATTTTCCAGGAACATTTTGAAGTCCACTCATATTGGCAAACCCATTAAACACAGGAGTCCAGAAATGAAAGAGAAGTCAAGTTGCAGGTATCAGTGGACAAGTCATGAGCAGAAGCTACATATTGAGATTAGATGCTGTGTTCTAAAACGAGCCATTTTAAAGGAATTTCCCTGGAAAGCTTTAGAGGCCATAAAAACCCACTGCCCAAATGAGTCCATTTGGAGTCGTAGAGAGCCCGTAGAACAGAGGGGAACGGCCCCTGGGGAATTCCAAGATGGTAACACTTTGACAGGAGTAGCAAGTCATCTCTCTCCTGCAGAGCAGCTGCTGGTTTCAAACCGCTGGCCTTGTGATTTGCAGCATAGCCACTGCGCCCCCAGAGAGAGGATCAGATCAACAATACCACGGAATGAGTATTGAGTGGGCAAAATTTAAAAATGGCTTGGCTTCATGAGTGATGTGGCTCTCCTGATCACCCCGCTGGGTGAGCCCTTGTGGTTTGAGGGAGAAAGATGGGCCAATTATTGATTGCTTTCTATACCTGTGTTCACGCCTCTGGTCCTCAGCAGAGCCCATCTTCCTCTTACCCCATCCCCCACCCTGTCAGGGAAGCTTGCATCTTGGTGCCAGAAGTAGAAATATCGTCAAGTCAGAGAAGAAACTGCTCACATAATCTGTGAACTTTGAGATTGGCTCATTCAAGAGAACTTTACTCGGTAGCTATAAAGTTTCTCAGAACTTTACTCACTAGCTAGCCGGTTCCTTCGAGATAATGTGAATTGAGTGCACTGATTTTACAACCTGAAAAGGAGCTCAGTGTGCCCGTGGGTGCTCCTTTCCACCTTTTCCATGAAGAACGTTTTTTTCCCATGGACCCACCGTGGAGTGTGACAAGAGAGTTGACAGCCACATTGACCATCGGTTGAGCTGATTGCCATCTGTGATTTATGCTGTTTGCCTGGGTAAGCTTTGAGAAAGAGCCTGGCAAATAAACTAAATGAATACACAAAAGAGAATTGATTAACAAGGGAATCAGGAAATGGTTAGTGTTAATATTTTAATAAGGATGATAACACTGGCCTCCAGAAAGAGTTCACTTATTGACCTCTCTGGTCTCATTTTATTTAAAGTGGTGATTGAACATCCCCTCCATGAATCAACTTAACTACCTAGTTAGTCATTTCAAGGACACACTGATTTAATGTGTGAAGTGTATGTACATTTGGAGCCCAGCCATGACTCTGTTAAATATAGAAATGAATTCTGCAAATACATCCATGGGATAGTCTCATGGAAAACCTAAAGAAAAAATTTTAATTAGGATCCAGTGTCAGCAAAAGAGCAAGTTCCCAGAAAAAGATAGCAAAAACCTGAGAATACCCCATCTTATGATGGGTCGATGTTCCGGAAATATGCAGAAAGCAAGCAAGACTGGAGTGGTGGTAAAGCCAGGAGCTATTAGCATGAGGGGTCAAGCTAGGAGACAATTCTAAAGGGGAGAGTGATTCAAGGATTTTGTGGCTATCTTGACATTCACATGTAGTCATAATCAATAAATACTATTTAATAAATATGGAAGAAGTTCACTCAAGCTATGAAATAGGAAGAATGTTGGACATAATGAACAGATATCTTGGCCAAAGAACAGACTGCTTTGAGGCAGCTAAATGAGAGTGCCTTTATAGATTCAGTAAACATCTTTCCGGTATCCATGGCTTGCAGCCTGGATTCTTCTGATGTCAATGATATGCCCCATCACAGAGCCTCTTCTTGAAGTTTTCAAAGCTCCCTGACCATGTACTGCCGCATCTGATTTTGAATCATCTTCAGTAAAATATCACTTGCATGTGATGTTAATGACACTGTCCCATTACTGCTGTTGGGTCTCCTTCCCTTGGAATGGGCACAAATATGGATCTCTTCTAGTCATTGTGCCAAGTAGCTGTCTTCCAACTTTCTTGGCATAAATACTTCCGGTGCTGCATTGGCTTCTTTAAACACGTCCATTGATATTCCTCTAGACCCTAGAACAGCAGCTCTCAACCTGGGGGTCATGACCCTTTTGAGGATTGAGTGACCCTTTCACAGGAGTCACCTAAGGCTATCAGAAAACACATATTTTCAAAGATCTTAAGAACTGAGACTCCACTCCTCTGTCTCCAGGTAGGTGCACCCACATGCAGATATGTCCACATATGAGTATCTAGCATGAAGACTGTTACCCAGGCTACATCATGCTTCAAGACAAAATTTCTTTTATTTGTCATTAGAAATAAAGACTTCACGATATACAATTACATTTTTTGTGCTTCATCACTATGCTTTATGTTCAATTTGTAACAATTAAAATACATCCTGCATATCAGATATTTACATGATTATTTCAAAATAGTAACAAAATGAGAGTTATGAAGCAGCAACAAAAATGATTTGATGGTTGGGGTCACCACAACATGAGGAACTGTATGAAAGGGTCATGGCATCAGAAAGGTTGAGAACCACGACCCTAGAACCTTGTTTTGGGATAAGGCTTTCATGGCTACCTGGGTTTCTCCCTCATCACCATCACTTTGTGACCCTATGGCTACCTCTCAAATGGCTGGATGTCAGCCAAGTATTTTTGGTACAGTGCCTCTGTGTATTCTCTTCATCTTCTTTTAATACCTCCTGCATCTCTCAATATTTTGCTCACAGAGTTCTTCAATACTGTAATTCAATCTTAAATATCTCTTCATTTATTTGACCTGGAGCAATGCTGACCATGTTCTTTTTTGGCTTTCTAACTCCTGGTCACTGCATAGTTCATTATAGTACTTTGTCTTCTGAAGTAACTACTTTGTCTTCTAATTTTCTCATGGAATTCAAAATTTTCAGTTCCTGTTTGAGAGTAGATTTCATAGTTCCTTCTGATAGCTACCTTGAACTTTTACTTCTTCAATACCTTTTTACTTTCTTCCTATGTGATGGACTCACTGTCATCTCAAAATTGTCAGCTCTTCTATCATTAGTGCTCAATGCATCAAAGCCATGCTTGAATGTCCTAGACATTCGGGTGGCATCGACCGTGGGTTGGCAAACTATGGCTCTCGAGCCCGATGTAGCTCTTTCACTACACATGTGTGACTCTGAGGTAAACTGAAAAATTTAAAGGCTATTCTTCAGATAATGGTGATCTCACTTCCTTGTAAAAGTAAATGTGTGGCTCTCAAATAGCTTTTAAACTGTTGTAAGGGATGGGATCGGCTGCTTCATCTCAAAAGTTTGCTCATGGTTGCATCCTGGCATTTGTGAACTTGTCTTCATTTTCTTTCACTTCAGCCTAAACTGACACGTGCACAATTGATGGTCTGATCCACAATCAGTCCTTGGCCTCGCTTGGCCTGCCGATATTGAACTTCTCTATTGTCTCTTCCCACAGAGGTAGTTAATTTTATTCCTATGTTTTGCATCTGGCAAGACCCACATGTATAGTTTCCATTTCAATTGTTGAAAGAGGGCATTTGCAATGAATGAGTTGTTGGTCTTGCAAATTTTTAATTGTGTGATACCAAAAAAGCCACATTTTTCAACTACCAGCACTTTTTCAAACTGTCAAATATCAATAGTTGTTGATGCATTTTGAATGCATGTTGAAAAACTTTAAACGGTCTTCTAGTGATTGAGTTCATAAATTTGAATAATACTAACTGGATTTCCTGGTATGCCTATACATATTCTCCTCTCACAGACAGCATCACACTTTAAGATCGATCCTGAGATGTACTGTCATAACAGGAGTGTCACACCTTGGGGCTGTCATTCTTGGCTCACAAAGCCAGATGATTGTCTGACTCAAAACAAGTAGCACTGGTCCATTTCCACTCATGGATACCTGGGACACAGATCTTTATGCATTCCATGTGATTTTCAACAACTTTCAATTTTCCTACTTTCAAATTTTATACCTTGTCCATTTGACATTCCAATTATTAATAGACACTTGCAGCTGTTCCTTCTCATTAGCCACCCCCCTCCCCGCAAAGTCTCTAAAGTTTTATTGCATCCACCTCATAAAGGCTGAATCTACATTGAGGGGGAAGCCTTTCCCCATGAGTGCCGTCTGATCTGAGAGGCTCATTTTCTGGCACGGTAGCTGACCATGCTCTCTTGCTCTTTGGGAAGTTTCCAGTAGTGAATCCCCCAGAAGTGAACAGCCTCTTCCTTCTTCCTGGGCTGCTCTTTGTCTGAAAGCACCATTGAAACCTGTTCACCACAGGTGACCCTGCTGGTTTTTGAAACATTGATAACATATCTTCTAGCATCACAGCAACACATAAGCCACTACAATAGGACAAAGTTATGGATGAGTGGTAGAGGCTGGAACTTCAGACATATTAAAATTTAATCTTAAATTTTTAAGTAACTTTATTCCTCTGCTGTTTCTTAAAGACTTATTGGAACTCAATGATGGACTCCCATCAACTGTCATTCTTAACGACCACTACCTCTTTATGACATCATCTTGTTTTTTCTTTGAGAACCAAATACTCAGTCTCCGCTCCACCCAGAAGACATAAAACTGCTGTCATGATGAAAATGCTACTCAAAATGCATGGCTAATCCTTGTAGGCATTATCTTCTCCTTACTGAGGAAACAGGCCTCCCTTCTACAATGACAGACTCAAAATGTAGGCAGTACAAACTTTGGAGAATCTACAGAATACCAAAAACCAAGTCCACCTTTACCCATTGGGTTGATTTCAACTCATCGTGCCCATCAAGGACAAAGTAGAAATGCCCCCATTAAGTTTCCAAGATTAAATCTTTACAAAAGCCTCATCATTCTCCCATGGAGCAGCTGATGAGTTCCACCTGTTGACATTTTATTTAGTCACTAAGCATTTTTACCAATACCCCACCAGAACTTCAGCACAGAATGCCAGGGAATCAAAATTGATGAACTTCTAAAATTTACACAAACATCATTAGATACCCTTTGCTGTATTAGAGCCAATATCAGAGGGGAAAAAATCCAGACTCTAGCTGCTTCTTTGCAAAACAATATTAGAACTTCAGTGATACTGAGAGGCCGGAGAAACAAGTCAGGGGAAGGATAGAGCCTGTGCAAGGGTCTGGGCTTATGGAACCAAGTTTCAAACAGAATTTGGGTCCCAAAAAGGAAGCACACACACACAAAAAGGAAAGCATCTTTTTCCACCTTTAACAGTCCTCTTATTTTAGTTGATGTAGAACAAGCATCACAAGTACCAGGTTCAAGACCGCAGGCCATCATGTCTTGTGCTCTGGATTTGAATGGATATCAAGATAAGGCAGATTTAGAAGGAGAGTGTTTGGTAAAGACTAACCAAACCTAAAGTGGTGCTGTCGGTGAATCAAAAACATTCCAGTAGTGGATGACAGGAAGAAATCTGGTGTAATGTAAAATAATAAGGCAGTATAGCACAGAGGATGTGAAAGAGGAGGCCAAAACAGTTGCCCAAAATTGTGGGGATAAAATTTGAAGTGGCCCTCACTACATTTTAGTGTTCCTTAAACCTAGTGTTCTATCCTACAAATTCCATGAAATACTATAGTCTATTTCATAACATACTCATGTTAGCTTTTATATAAAACCTTTTTAATAAAAAAGAACTATAAAAATGAAGACAGCTAAACAAAAAAACAAGGACAGTTAAACTTATATTTTCAAGTGAAATAAACAATCGAGGAAAGTGATGAATGTTTCTCTCTTGCAATTTCCCTCCCTCCTTCAGATATGCTTGCTCATGTCTATCTAATGCACCTTCAGATTTGGGTTTGAGAACCAGGAACATAAGTGAAGTCCAGTGGACAGCCTCCAGAAAGCTTCATGGAGGAATGAGTAGTTGTGCAAGCAAGACATGAATTTGTTCCCTTGCATGGGGTCAAAGTCCTGGCAAGTGGAAGCACTTAAAACATTTAGAAGTGGGTATCATGTTAAGTAGCAAGGGAGGGAGAGCCCCAGAAGCAGAAAAACAAGATCTGGAGAATGTTTGTATTGATAGCCTCCCATCTACCACACCTCCTCCTGATAGTCATATCCTGGTGTCTGAGATGCCTCTGTTGACCCACAGAATATAGAAGAAGCAATTCTGTACTAGTTCCAAGAATAAGACTTAAGAAGGCTTAGAAGCTTCACGCTTGTGCACTCAGGGGGAACCTCAATACGGCTTTAGAAACCTGAATCCCCTGGACTATCTTGCTATAAGGAAGCTCAAGCTAGTCATGGAGGAAGACCATGAGAATAGACCCTGGAACTCTACCAGCCGAGGCCTTCTTGGTAGATGTCCAGCTAAGTATCATGTTGCCCTTCATACAAATGAACCGCCTTAAAAGTGAACACTATCGGGGCCAGTGTTGAAGTCTCCTTAGAAGACATAGCCAAATTGAAAAGCAGTGAGCAGATAAAAGAGTGCTGTACCCCAGAAGGCAGAGTATTTAAATGACTGGCT
>PVJH01006274.1:0-103307 GCA_004026705.1 Nesogale talazaci
TAACACCTCCCTCATGAATCTTTGATAATTAATAAATTATTGTTATTATTATCATTAAATCACATTTAATTTTAGTCCTCCCTCCTGCCTCCTGTCTTCATTATCTGTTCCCCAAATCCTCCATAGCATTCCTATATCCCCTCCACCCTGTATCCCCTTGTATCAGTTATTATCATTATGCATTCACTCCTGTGCTTCATAGCTGGGAGACAAAACAGAAAAAAAAAAGTCATGCCAATATGGTAAGGAGAAAAACATGATAGTATACAGACAAAAATAAAAATAATACATAAGATGGAAAGGACCTGCAACAACATTTAAAAAGTCAGGGAAGAAATTTCTGTCATGGAATCAGTAAGATCTTTGTACCCAGAACAATTTCAGGTCGCATCTATAGTGTGGTCAACTGACCAAGTATTGAGTTCAATGCAGCATAATCAAGATTACAGTGGTCTTTGCCTGACAGTAGGCTGCTTGACACACTGGCCCGGGGCTAGAGCAGATCTGCCAGTGGCTCTGCCTAACTAGATACTCTGCTGAGGGCTTTTGGTCTCCTGCCATCCCCCATAGCCCTTCATGAATTGGGTGTTTATAGTTTTTCTGATGCTTTCCTCTTCACCATATTTGAATTCTGTAATTGTCACGTTTGATCACACAAGCTGGTGTTTTTCCTCTGTGTGGACTTACTTGGCTCTTTGCTTCGATGTCTGCTTATTGAATTACAAGTCTTTAAGACCCCAGGCACTATTTTGATTGATATTGGGGTACCAGCTGCTTGCTTCACCACACTTCAACACACAAGTGCATTCTTAAGTTGGAGCTAGGATTCAGTGAAAGCCCAAAACCCATTCCTGGATCTATGCCTTATTTATTTATTTGTTTGTTCGTTTGTTTATTTGCTTTTCTGGAATATGGGCACCAACACATATGTCATATCATTCCATAGTTCAATCATGTCAAACACAATTGTAAAATTTCTTCCACAACCATCCATGGTTTCCAAAACATACTTTTCATTCTTGGACTTCTTGGAATCATCTCCCTCTTGTTTTGCTCTTCCTCTGTATTCCCCTTCCCCCAAACCCTCTTTCCCTGTAGGGTCAACATTCCTGGGTTTCATTTACCAAAAAGTAAAGGAACAAATATTACCATTTGAAGAGGGTGAATCCAATTGGTGCTGTACCTCTGAGATACACCCTAGTATAAATGAGCATAAGCAGAATATAACAAAATGGCCATCACAGAATGGCTGGAGTAATACCTATTTTAATACAGCATATGGGGCATTGATGTACCAAGACCTTGTTTCTTCACCAACCAGTATACCACTCTTGGTACAGCTGTCTTCTTATACCCCAGACACTGTGTTTTCTGGCTTAAGTACTCAGGTTTACAAGTGTATCAGGAGTAGAGTTTGGTTCACCCAGTGGCGTTCCTATTTGAGGACTCAACAATGCAGCTTCTGGAACATGACATGTACCCTGAAGATCCAGAATTTGATGTCCCAGTGTTCTACGACAACTTGCCTGGTCTCCTGGGATACCCCCAGATACCCTTGGTAAATTCTGCCTTCCTGCTGCACACCACTAAAGGCCCTCTCTACCTAATGATTCCAAGACGATCCTCAGTCTCTCTTCCCCCTACCTGGAAGTCATCCCTCCCTTCCCCCAACAGACATGTAGCTATGTTTTTCCTGACTTGACTCTTCCCTTTCCTGTCTCACTCACTGCTTCTTTCATTAGTAAGCCTCGTCCCCTGGACAGGGCCCCTCCCTCTCTGAGAGACCTCTTCCCGTATCCACATGACTACCACTTAGCAGACAGCATTACCCACCCCCCTCTCTCCCCAATCATTTCATCTCAGCTGTCATGAAATGCCCAATGACAAGTGATCTACACTACAGATACCTGGAGCAGATGATGTGTATTTCATTGGACACCAGTCCACCTCTTTACCAGGCAGTCTGATCTCCCACCAGAAGACTGGATGACCTGCAAACTCAAGCTTGTTCTGCTGCTTGTTCCTACCTCAATGGACTCCTACAGTATTTGTCTTTTTGTGCTTAACTAATATCATTCAGCATGATGTCTTCCAGATCCCACCACAAGTTGAGTTTTTCATGCAGTGGATGCACTGTTTTACAGTTCTACTACCAATGTATAGTGATTCTAGTCTCTCCACACTCTCTCTCTGCACCCTCATCAGAATAAAACGCTTTCTGTCTTTTTGGACTTTGCATTAATGCTGTGGTGCCATGATATCTCATTGTTGTTTTGACTTTCATTTCTAAGGATCATGAGCATTTCTTCATGTGTCTGTTGGCCACCTGAATGTAGTCTTTGGTAAAGTTTCTGATCATATCCTCTACTTATTTTAAATTGAATTGTCTCTTTGGTTTTATTATTGAAGTTTTATAAATCTTAGAGCATCGTCCCTTATCCAGTATTACTGCCAATACTTTCATTTCTTGATGTGTAGGCTCTCTTTTTCATTTTTTTGTGAAATCTTTTAATGTATATAATTGTTTAATTTTTAGGCTGGTTCAGTCATCTGCTTTGTCTTATGCTATTTGTGCACTTTTAGCTATAATGCGTTTGTCCCATGCACCAGGACCTCTAAATTTCCTTATTTTTTCTTTGATGATATTTGTAACTTTAGGCTTTACATTTTGGTCTCAATCTATCTTCAATTAGTTTTTGTACATGCTTGAGAATTATGCAACCAGTTTCATTTTTATGAAAATAGATATCTAGTTTTTTTTTTTTTATTTTACAAATTACTATCTCTTCTATGTTTAGTGGATTTTATCTTACTATCAAAGATCAGCTGATACAAGGAAGTGAGTTTACTTCTGGGTTCTCAATTCTGTCTTATTGAACTGTGTGTCTATTGTACCAGTTCCAGGCTACTGTGGCTACTGTGGCTTTATAGTAGGTTTTAAGTTCAGGAAGTGTGATTCCTTCTACTTTATTTTTATAATACTTTGAAAATCTAGATGCTTTTTCTTTTCTGTGTAAAATCATTGATCATTGTTTCCAAATCTTTAAAGATGGAAGATTTAATTTTTATGACCATTGCAGTATATCTGTAGATAACTTTGAGTAATATTGACATTTCACACTGTTAAGCCTTCCTATTCATGAGCATGGTATAATTAAGGTGTGGTTCATAACACTACTGTTGAGTTTACGTGGTTAAATATTACTGTATTTTGCTTCATGTTAATAAATATTTTAGTATGGTGGTGTTATTTGGTTCAGAATTTTTGTTGTTCTTTTCCTGCTCTAAAAACTGGGTGTGTCTTATGGTCCAAAAAATATGGTAGTAAGACATTGTTACACCAACTCTAAATTCTTTAAGCATGACTTCCTTTTCTATTGACATATTTGTAAGAGTTGCTTGGGATTTTTTATTGGCTAAGTTCACCATCTGGACCTCTTCTACTGCAAACTTTTTTCTTTTCCTTTTGTATCTCTCACACTTAGTTTATTTACACATGAATTGCATATTAAATATGCAAATAAACAAATATATTTTGTCTTATTTATTTTTGGGTTTCATTTCTGTTATTGATAATAAGACATTTCATATCCCTCTAACCCTACTCTGGTATTATTTTATAAGAACAGTTAGCTGGCTGAATGAATTCTTCATAGAAACATTGTGTCTTGTTTAAATATCATGGAAATGTATGAAACCTTTTTGTTGTAGTGATTAATTTTACATAACAACTTCTGATTGTGGGCTATTATTCCAATACTAGTTTGGCCTTCAGATTTATACCATATATGTACATGCATAGCTCTAGTGTGTGCCAAGGATTTGACAAATAACATAGCCACACAATTGTGTGACTTTACACAGGCACATTTCTATATTGCTTTCTCCTCTCCATTTCCCTGGAAGTTTCTAGTTTCCTGGGGCATCTTTTTTTAGTTGTAATGTTAAGGCTTTAATTACTGTACCTTCTGTGCATGTTCACAACTGTGGTCAGATGGTGAGAAGACAGAAAGAAAAAGATAATCAGAATTTGGCTCCACACTCTTCATACTGATGTTCTATCAGTTACATAGAAGTAATTTAGAGAAATATTCCCCTCCCTTAGAATTTCATCTTTTGTTCACTTTCTTTAGTGCTGCTCTCACTGCTACCACCACCAATGTCACCACTGAATTGCCTGAGAACATGATGATAGTTGAATGGATAAAAGAAAGAAAACAGATGGGAGAGTTTCAGACTTCCCCCGAGTGCTATGCATTTCCATTGCTATTCGTTGAGTGAAAATCAAAGCCTTCTCCTGGTTGAGATTTAGTGCTCACTTCTTGGCTTCCTTTGTGCTTTATTCTTTAAAAGTGTCAGGATCCTTATAAGAGTTACTGGTTCAGATCGGAGAAGTCTAAAAGAACATGACAATTTTAAGTAGTGTGAAATCCTGGATTGTGTTCTTATCCCAAGACAAGGACACCAGCTGAAATTTCAATTAGATTTTATATTAGCTAACAGTAACATATCATTTGACTTCTTGGCTTTATTCATTATATTATGTTAGATAAGGTGGTACCATTAGAACCTGAGTGGGAGGTAGATGACAACTGTCTGTACTAGTTCTGCAACTTTTCCGTGTCTAATATACTGTACTTTGTGACCATAAGACACACTCCCCCCCCCCAAACTGGGGAGAAAACAAGAATGCATCTTATCGTCTAAATGTGTGGCCCCTCAGAACATTTGTTTATGACCCCATATGTATGCTTACTGTCTGCTGCTCTTTGCATGCTGTGGATTTGTTTGGGGAAGTCCCACCTCCTAGAGTCTCATTGTCAGTCAGGTCACAGGATAGGCACTGTGCATGCCTCCCCTCATTAGCTAATGAAAGTGATGATGGTTCTTAACACCACTTTTGAGTTTATGCTGTTAAGTATTACTGTGTTTTGCTCTAATAAATATTTTAGTAGACTAGTACTAAAAACTGGTACGAAGAATACGGTAATTATAAAAAAGGAAAAATTAAAAAACAAGTTATTTCAAATGCCTGTTAAAGACAAAAACCAAAAAATTTTGCATTTTTATTAAAAAGGTTAAATTAGCAATAGAAGAGCTTAATACAGAATATGAAAAATAAAAATTTTAAATTGCATTGCCTTTTTCTCAGGGTTTCTTTATTTAAGACTAATAGTTATCAAAATATCAGAGACTGTTACATGTTATTTTTCATTTTGACTCAGTTCTAAATTGATTAATTATAATAATATTCATTTTGGCGATAAAATGAGATAAAACATGAAATTCTGAGCAATATGAAGCTTAACAGTATTCTTCATATTTCTTCATCACAGTTGAAATTTTATGTCTCATGCCCAAAGACCATTAAGATAGTTACACACAGTCAAATGTTCAGATCTTCTCCACTCAATTATATTTGATCTCTTGTCAAGAATTTAAATGAAAGATAATTTAAATTCATTTTTCTTTACAAAACAGATTTTGCTAATTTACAAAAAGTAATTAAAATGTTAGCAGAATGCAGTTACTCCTGGAAGTACTTCTTTACAGATTCTCATTTTTGCAAAATAGATATGTCTCATTTAACTTTTATGAAAAATGATGTATCACCAAAATTGTTTTCAGTTACTCTAATTTTCAGTGGTTCACTAAAATGTCACTAGTTCTATACCCTTCTGTATAATTATGCAGTTGTTCTTAATGAAGCTATATATTAGAATCAACTGGAGAACTTTCCCAAAATCTATATCCTAAAGCTCTATCAATAGGAAGCCTAATCATACAAGTCTAGTATGGATATATAGGAATATCTGCATTTTCAGATAAGGTTTTCACCCCACAAAGATGGATAGTCTTCAAAAGCCAGGGGGGTAGTTCTAGTCTGCCTTCCCTCTAAAGTCGCTATGTGTCAGAATTGATTCGATGGCAGTGAGGGGTTTTTTTGTTTTTGTTTTTTAGTTCATTTATTTAGAATATGTTCAAACATTCTATTATGGGACTTCAAAATGTCTTTAAGAGAAGAGGTTGCTTTAGGTATGAACATGATCTTCTTTGCAATGTGACAGACCTGACTTTGTTTTGAGACTCTAACACTTATTCACTGGATGGTTTGGGCATTACTTGACCTTTCTAAAGCCTCACTTTTATTTTCTGTAAAATGAAGATTTCAATATAGCTACCTCATTAAAAGTGACTCTATGAGATAATGTATATAAAGTACTTAAAATAATGAGCATTTTATTCTTATTTTTCTTTGATAAATATATATATTTTTGATAATGTGATAGTGGTAGGGAAGATATCATGCAGAAGCAGCAGCTAACCAGAATAATAGGAGAGGTGAGAGTGGGGAAATATGAGAAATTAAAGTAAGGTGTCATGGTGAAAGTAGGAAGTGTGTGTGAATGATGTTAAGAATAGAAAATGAAGGAGCCATGAAAGAGCTTGTAGGATATACCAAAGGCTTTTTAATGTTTGTAGGACCTATAGTATGATGCCAGTTACTTGAAGTGAAACAGATGTTATTATACTAGCAGTGGTCATCTTTGGTACTGTTTGACCTTTTAGTTGGCCAAAATCATCCTGGACAAAGAAGCATAGGATGGTTCAGGAGATTGCTTTGTCAGAGCTGGTTCCAATGATAGAGACTTGTAATAGAAGTTAAGAGTCTGTAGGCATATATATATACACACACACATACATACATACACATACACACACACACACACACATATATATATATATATATATTTATTTATTTATTTAAACTCCTGGGAACTTGCCCAATGTAGCTATTCAACCTTTGTTTTATCAACAAAAACAAGCTTGAAGCTTTAGTAAACTCAAACTCTGGAAATAATCTGTAACGTTCAGTGAACAGATTGAAAAGTATACTGCATGCCAGGTTACAGGAATCAATTAATTTTACATATAATGTGTATGGGCATCGCAGGAAGCAGCTATTTGTAGAGCTACAATGGATTAACATGTCCTACTTTAAGCTTTTTTTGTGGTCATCTTCAATTTTTAATTTGCATTAAATGCTATCCTTTTTTTGGATAAGATTTAGACTTCAATCCCATGGTGCTCTAGTTTACTTGGTCTTAGATTGTCAAAAAAAAAAAAAAGGAGTGGGAATCCAGTGTCTATCTGTGTGGGAATCCCATATGCAGTAGCAAATAGAGGCTAAGAAAGATTTTGTCTATCTTGTGAGCTCATCTCATACTTAATGACATCATGGCTTTGCAAAAAACAAAATCTAAAAAGGGAGGTTTAAGTTAGAGATTGTTTGATGCATCACTATGGTGCTACGTAGGTTTCTGTAGAGTTCCAAGACTAATAATACTGGTTAGGTAAAAGGCCTGGTGATCTACTTCTGAGACCCTGCCAATGAAAGCATTGTGTTACTATCACACCAGATCAATAGACACTTTGACAGAAGCGATAATTGAACTGCACTGGAAATTCAAGTTAAGATGGGAGAGGGCATGTATGTCCCAGAGAAGGAGATGGCATTTCTGTTGGGTAAACCACAAAGCAACCTACCCTGAGGACAAAACTTCTTTACAATAGTTGTATAAAATTCAATAGGAGAGTACACCTGGTACTACGTTCCTAATTGGACATATGGATGTAGTTTCTGTCCAGCTTCTAGTGACCCAGGGCATATGCTATAGACTTATTGGATCTTTAGACTCTTTTTGAGGAACACAACATCCTTTGTAGGCCATACCAGAAGGACACGACCTGGAAGCCCTATTAAGAAAACTGGGTTTTCCCTCAAACTCACCTGTAACAGATTTAAGGACCTCACATACTCTCTTGGAATTCAGGCTGAAATGCCCTTCTGTGGGAAGAAGAAAATGACACACCTGTAGCCATAAGCACATTTAGTATTCAAATGTTGCTTTCTCAATAGTCTTCTCACATAAAACAGTTCCAGAGCTGTGGTAGGAAAATTCCAAGATATACCTAGACACTGAGTGGTTCCAGGAAATGAGGAACTGCTGCCGTTCTTGTTGTCAGGTGCCGTGGAGTCAGTTCCGACCCAGTGATTCTATACACAATAGAATGAAACACTGCACAGTCTTGCACCATCCCCTCAATTGTTCCTATGTCTGGCACATTGTTGCAGCCACTGTGATAGCTTAAATTCTGTGACAGGAAAAAACAAAGCCTGTCTAATGTATATAGGAATTAATCTGAAAAAACTCTCAATGACCAAATTAGAAACAAATTTAAAACAAGACAAAGTATTGAGCATCAAAGAACAAGAATCACATCATTACGAATGAGAGGGAGAGCAGGGTGGGGAGCTAAGACCCGCTGGTGGGTAATTGGACACCCCTTTGCAGGGGAGTCATGGGGAGGAGGTAGACCAGTCAGGGTGTAGCGGGGCAGTGACGATGCATACAAATTTCCTCTAGTTCCTGAAGCCTTCCTCCCCCCAACTATCATGGTCCCAACTCTACCTTACAAATCCAGATGGACTAGAGAAGGTACATTGGTGGAAAGGGGAGCTGGAGACATGGGGAAACCAGGACGGATGAGCCCCTTTGGGCCAGTGGTGAGATTGAAGCTGCTGGATGGGTGGAGAGAAGGTGGGGTGGAGAGACGGGACCAAGGATAGACACATAAGCTCCTGTTTGAAGGACAGGCATCAAAGGAGTGTGTTGGGGAGAGGTAGGACAGTGTAAGATGTGACAGAACAATAATAATTTATAAAGTATTGAGGGTTGGTGGGGAGGGGGGAGAGCAGGGGAAGAGGGGAAAGGATGGAAAAGCCATTATCAAGGGCTCAAGGGGAAAGGCGGATGATTGGAGAATGATAACAGCAGCGGACATGTGAAGGTGCTTGGCACAGTATGTTTATTTATGTCTTGTGAAAAACGATGTACGAGCCCCCAATAAAAAGGTTTTTTTAATTAAAAAAAAAAGAAAGAATAGTATGGATTATAACCAAAGAATAAAATAAACACCCACTAGTGCTTACTGATAAAATAATTGTTAGGACATAAATAACAGAGAAAATGGACAAGTCCTCATGGCAGAATTTACAAAACAAATGTGGAAGGAAGGGAAAAAAAGATCCAGTTCTCATAATTGCCATTCAATATTGTTCTCAAAGTCCTCACCAGAGTAACGAGGCAGGTAAAGCTGGGTGCACTCGGGAATACTGTTTGTATTCGCAGGTGGCATGATTGTAGAGTCGGTGAATGAATTCCGCAGAGCCGCTTGATAAAAGGTTAGTCCCACATTAGTTGTCATTTTGTATACCAGCAGTGAACAAGGTGAAAAAAGGGAAAAAATTGAAAGCAGAGATATAAATAAATTCTTGTACACCAATGTGCACTGCAGCATTATTTACAATAGCCAAAAGATTGGGACATCCATATTTCCAGAAGCAATGGAATTGATTATAATTTTAAAAAGTAGCAGCTACTTACCAGCTCACTGCCTTTGCATCCATACTGAGGCACAGTGACACCCCCGTGGTGTCCAGCACCATTTGTGGGCATAGACAGCCCCAGCTTTCTCCCAGGGAGCTGCTGGTTTAGAATTGCCAAACCACACGGAACCACGACACCTCCAGAGCTCCTAACATACATGTAATGAAATAGTATTTGATCAGAAAGAGAAATGAGATTCGGACGTATATTATGGCATGGAGGAACCTAGAGGACATTATGCTGCATGACATAAATCAACCAGAAAAGGACCATCATCATATGATCTCAGGTACGAGAATTAATAGAGATAGCAAACACGTGGAGACTACAGTTTATCAGTGGGTACCAGGATGAATGGGAAGGACAAACAGGAAGATCTTGTTCAAAGAGCACCAAGTTTCTCTTATGCGTGAAAATTTGTAGACTCTTCTGGGTGAAAGGATGTAGTGGTGGTAGTAGGACAACATGAAGAACATGTTGTTGTTGTTGTTGTTGTTAGCGGCCACAGAGTGTGCTCCAACCCACAGGGACCTATGCACAACAGAACAAAACACCGGTCCTGGGCCTCCTTCAGAATTATCACTATATGTGAGCCCATCCTTAAACTATGCACGTGAAAGAAGTAGTTGAAATGGAGAATGTTTTGTTATATATATTTCACACCAATTTTTAAAATATAGAAAGAATGAAATCAATAGAAAATATTTATTATAACAGCAGAATCATAATGATTGTTGGCAAGATCCCTCCATCAATATTTAAACTAGTCAAGATATTTGATAAAAAAATAGGTGGCATAGTGGTTGAGTGTGGGACTGCGGCCCACTGGCTTGGCGGTTCAAATGCAGCAGCAGCAAGGCTGGGTAGGTCCCAAGAACAACAGAGGGCAGTGATGCCCCCCCCAAAAAAACAAACAAACAAACAAACAAACAAACAATCAAATTAGGATATTTGGGAAACCTCAACATTATACTCGCTCTCCCCCCCCCCCAACCTTCCACTGGCTAAATATGTAGTAGTTACAATAAGAAAAAACAATAGCTTTACAGAGGAGAAACTCTCAGACAGCATCTTCAATAAGTAATCTGGTTACCATCTCTGAGAATAAAGCATGAGAATCCGGTACACTAAGCTGACAAGGGCACAACACTTGTGTGGGAAACAAAAACCCTCACTTCCAATTAGTCAGTTATGCCTCAGAGAGACCCTGAAGAACAGAGCAGAACTGCCTCTGTAGGTTTCTGAGGCACTAACTCTTTATAGAATTGAAGAGTTTCATATTTCTCTGGAGGAGAACATGGTGGTTTCGAACTGCTAAACTCATGGTTAAAATCCCAATGTGTAACCAATTACATTACCGCAGCTCCTTGTTTTTGTGATAGTCTCCCCTCAAACCCATAATCTAGATAGAACCATGAGAAACCAGCAGATAAACCCAAATTTAAGGATATTTTAAAAACTCACATAAAAGTATTATCATAAAAGACAAAGAAATCCTGAAGAATTGTCTCAAATTAGAAGAGATATTGTCCTAGATTAGAGGAGAAATGGCAACCAAATTCCCCCTGCATACACCTGTTGCTGTCATTGAGTGCAATCAGATGCATCATGGCTCTGTAGTCTATAGGATAGATTAGAATTGCCTGATAGAGCTTGAGTTTCCAGGCCTATGTAGACTCTTTATGAAATGAACTTTCGCATCTTTCTCCTGAGAACTGGCTGGTGGGTTTAAACTCTGAAACTTTCAGCTAGTAGCCGAACCCCAATCCACTGTTCTCACTTGACTCTCTAGTCAATCTTGATTTAAGTCCTGGTGTAGAAAAGTAATGGGAAGCCAGAGAAAATAAAAATTAGGTCTATAGTTAATATCATTTCAGTAATGTTAGTTTCTTAGTTTTGATCATTTTATCATGGCTATGTAAGATGCTAGCTCTAAGTCTAAAATTATTTTAAAATAACTAACTGTGTTGGCTAAACAAAATATAATAAAACAACAATCTATAAGAGATTTAACAAGGTGCCAAATATGTGGTAGACACAGTTAATTTTTTGAACTGAAAGCAAGAAAAGCTTGAGAACATTTTGACAGCATATCTGTAAACCCAAACTCTGTAATAAATAATGAGATGAGTATAAATTATGAAAAATGATTGTAATTGGGAAAAATAATAAAATGGAAGACAAATTGTTTATAAATTGTATTAGTTTACAAAATCCATGCACACACAACAAAGAAACAGAGCTTTGTTCACAATAACCAACAAAGGTGGATTTTCCTGTCAGTAGGGGAACCATATTGCCAAAATAGTTTCAGTGTCATTTTGATGAAACTTTAATGCAGAATTAGCATCGTTTATGAAAGTATGAAAGTGGGCCAACAAACTCTTGCTTTATTGGAAAAGTCATTGTAACTATTAATTCACTGGAGATACTGAGTGACACTGTTGCTGAAAGCTGTGACTGACCTTACAATTAATAGCCCGACTCATAGTCCGCTATGCCACCAGGGATCTTTATAGTTAACCTTTTTTCTTTTTTGGAGGGGTGCATCACTGCCCTCTGGTGGGAGTAGGAGGCCCAGCCTTGCTCCTGGAGAGCAGCTGCTGGATTTGAACGGCCAGCCCAGTGGGCCGCAGTCCCTTGTCCAACCACTACACCACCGGGGTTTATAAGGCCCAACCTTTTTTCTATATGAAATAACATTCACAAATTGCAGGGATAGGATGTAAACATATTTGAGGAATTGTTAGTCTACTTTCCAAAGTAATCTATATCAGAGAACAAATGCTATAAAATTACTGTTGGCCCCTAAAAGTAAAGAGAATAAATTTCTATGCAAATACTTTCATGGTAGTGATTAAAGTTATTGTGTGATTTTAGGCAATTCTGTAATAACACTTTGTTTCATGTCTTTCAGCCCATCTATCTATATCTCTCTATTGACATTAATCTTCTCCCTACAGCTTTCCTTTTTCCCTTAGGTTTGATTGTGGACAACTCTCCATAATAGAAAGAGTACTGAAAATTCACATAATTGCTTATAAAGAATGAACAGTATTTCTGTAGTTTGGGGAAGTACTAGATTTGCTTAGATTATACGTATATAATTTGAAATGTTCAAAAAATATATAGAAAGACAATGAAATTTTTTATATTTATCTTTGCTTATTGGTGAAAATATTTGTAAGATAAATATTTGCAATATTGTTTTTCCTTGAAATGATAAATCTAATTTAAATTTTTCTAAAAATGGCTGAAATGCTTCTTTAAGGCTATATTGATCTTTGCTTATCTAAGAATGAATCCAGAATATTTGTGTCTCATACTTTGATCAATACTGGATGTTAACATTCACCAATCTGGTCACCAGAGAAGGCATTTTGATTTGGATTCCAACATTATTCTTTATTTTTTAACTTTCTGTTTTGAATTAAGAGAAGTTTTATAGAGCAGATAATCAATCTTACATTCAACAACACATGCACATTTCGTTGCAATCATTCATAGTAACCCCCCTCAATGTATCATCACATATTTTACTTCTTTCCTGTCATTCCGGCTTCCATTGCTTCTATTTTCTTAACCCTCCCCACTTTGTCCTTGGGGAAAAGCTGCCTTACTGATCTTAAATGGTTGATTACTCTAACATGGGATAAGTTCAGCTCCACCTTGATGTTCCAACCAGTCTCTCTTGTAGTTTTGTTTGACATTTTTCTCCCACTCTATCTAGGACTGTCTAATGTGATCCTTTTCAAAGTAGTTGATAGTGTTAGGTGGGAACCATATAGTGCTGGTCTCAGAGTTGTGGAACTTATGTCTAGATGGGATCTTAATTCTTTAAAAGAATTATTTTCATGTTTTTTTCACTTTCTTCATTCTTCTTCCCTCCATACAAAAAGATACCACTAGTTGAACCTTAAATAGTTTCTCATGAGTTTCTTAGACCCTAATCTATATTCACTAAAGTTAGATGTGGAGCATTGTTTTTGTGAACTCTTATGCCAGTTGACCTTGGTGTCTCCAAAGACTATGGTTCTTGGTGTCAGAGTTCCCAGACCCAGCCACTCATTCCCTCAAGGTGTTGGTTTTGGCTAAGGAGCTTTCATATTTTTTCCCTATATATTTTTTTATTTATGGAGTTACTTGCAACAAAGGTCAGTATGCATAAACAGATATCCTCTGTCAAACATATGTCGATGAGGTTTTTTTTTTTTTGTTTTATTTAGTGTCAAACTGACAACGCAAATGATTATTATATAGTAACCTTAGAGGACAATGTTTTATATTAATGGGGAAACAACAACTCAGTAAAGGAGGGTAAGAATGGTTGCAGAAATTGATTAATATAATCAGTATAGCTGAGTATACATGTAGAAATGGTTAGCTTGATGTATGCTTTGGTGTGTGTATTCTCAACAGCAACAATAAAATAAGTAAACCTTTCAAAATGCAAACAGTTTGCATTCCACTTAATTTATAGGCTAATTTTGTGGTAAAGTCACCTTTGAGATACTGATTCTTTCATCCAAGGAGCATGACATTTCATTTTTGTATGCTTTTCACAGTTATTTCTGTTTTTATCAGAACAGATAAAAGTATAAAAGATAAAAAAGTATAAAAAGATAAAAAAGTATAAAAAGATAAAAAAGTATAAAAGATAAAACATAAAAGTAATAAGTAATAAATCTTATTACTGATATTCTGAATGAGCTCTCCTTTTGAGTGCATCTTCCACTTTGTGATTGTTCTTGTGTAAGATAGCCACTGACTTTGATGTGTTAAAATTGTTCCCAGCTGGCTTAATAAACTTACATTTGTTTTAATAATTTTCCAGATATTTTCTTGGATATCATATAAGGGGGTAAATCCCCCAAACCAGATATTTTTCCTAGCTTTTATTTAAATTTTTTTTTTTTACAAAACAAGCTTATTTCCTTCCAAGTACCTTTCCATTACATTTAATGCATTTGTCAAATCTGTGATTCCATTCTTGGAAACATTTCTGAAATTCATCTGTTTGGAGGCCAGAAGTACCTTCTTTGCTTTTTTTGCTTTTTTTTGCTCACCATTTTTATGTCATCAAATCACTGCCCGTTCCTGACCCTCTTCATCAGGGAAGCAAAAAGAAATAGCATGGAGTGAGGTCAGGTGAGTGTGGTGTGTGATTTTTTTGGCCCCAAACTGGCACACTGATATGAGCAAGTGCATTGTGGTGGCAAAACCAGACACATCTGACAAAAATCAGGCTCTTTTGTCATACCCTGTTATGTAATCTTTTCAGAACCTCTAAATAAAATGTTTGATTAGCAGTCTGACCTAATGGACAAACTCCAAATGCATTATGACCCTTACATCAAAAAGCCAACAAACAAAAAAACCCCAAATGAGCATCACCTTGATTTTTGGTTTCACTTGATGAGCTTTTGGGGAGGCCAGGTGATGATAGCATCTTCCACTGGCTTGATAGATGTTTGTTTTCGGGTCTTAAGAACAGCATTATGTCTCATCTCTAGTAATGATCTTGGGGGGAAATCTGGGTTGTTTAGGAGCTGGTTTTTCAAAGCATGGCATGTTTCCAGTCGATGTTCCTTTTCCTGGTCAGTCAGAACTTGAGACATACATTTTGCAGAGACCCTTCTTATTCCCATATTTTCCAAAATTCACTAAACCAAGCTCCAAGATAGTCCATATAAATTCCCTATCCCTTGAATAATCTCGTTTCAGTCTTCTTGCACATGTACATGAATTTTGTTGATATTTTTGTCTGTTTGGAAAATTGTTGAACCTCCAGAACAAGGGTTGTTGTCAATTGACATTTCACCTTTTCTTTTTTTTTTTGGGGGGGGGGGGCATTACTGTCCTCTGGTGGTGGGAGTAGGAGGCCCAACCTTTGCCCCTGTGGCGCTACTGCTGGAATTGAATCCGCATCCCAGTGGGCCGCAGTCCCGTGCACAACCACTACGCCATCAGGGCTCAGCCCATGACATTTCACCTTTTTTTGAAATGAAAAAACACTCTTTTTTTAGGGGGGGGGGGGGGGGAGATCACTGCCCTCTGGTGGTTGTTGGAGCTACCCAGCCGCTCCTGGATTTGAACTGCCAAGCCCGTGGGCTGCAGTCCCACACTCAACCACTGCACCCCAGGGGCTCAGCCTGAAAAAACACCCTTACGCTTGATTTTTTTCCTATGCTGCTATCCTTGGAAATTGTGTTCAACATCACAACAGTTTCTGTGGCATTTTTCCCAAGCAGGAAACACAATATCACAGCTGCACGGTGTTCTCTTAAATCAGCCATCAAGAAAAACAAAAAGGGTTTTGAAGTGAAACTTGAACTAGGTTCAAAAACTAGGTTTAAGTGAAACTGCTTTTATGAAAAAATTCATTGTACTAGCGAGAACCTTCCCAAGTGATGCCACTGGGTGCACTAACTCAGAGTGAGTTGTTTGATGCTCTTCTATAGGGAAATATGTGTACTACGAAAGCTCCATGCAGGGGAGGTTTTTCCTTTTTTTGGTGGTGGTGGAGGGGTTAACTTCCTTGTATTATTGTTTGAAATACCAGTTCTTTTTTTTGGTGGGGGGGCATCACTGCCCTCTGGTGGTCTTGGGAGCTACCCAGCCTTGCTGCTGCTGGATTTGAACCTCCAGCCCATGGGCTGCAGTCCCACACTCAACCACTACACCACCAGGGCTCAGCCCAATATACCAATTCTGTTTATTTTACGGGTTTTTTTTTTGGGGGGGGGCAATGACTGCCTTCTGCAGGGACTATGGGAGGCCCAGCCTTGCTCCTGGAGAGTTGCTGCTGGATTTGAACCGCCAAGCCAGTGGGCCACAGTCCCCGCACTCAACCACACCACCACCAGGGCTCAGCCTTATTTTACGTTTTTTATTCATTTTATTTTCTTGTTATGTTTCTAGAACCAATGTGCTCTCTTTTTTTCTTTTTTACTGTAATCTGGGAAACTATTAATGATCTACTTCAAGGAGTCCTCTTGACACACTGGATTCAAACCTGCTAACTGCTGCACAGGACAAAGATGTGCTTGCTGTTCTGCAAAGATTTACATTCTGCAAAACCCTAAGAAGCAGTTGTGATCTGTCTGATAGGGCCGCTATTACTTGAAAGCAATTGGATGACAGTGGGTTATAATTCTATTTACACCATTATTTATTTATTTTTAGTTTTTGCCCCATGTTTTTAATTTTCTTAAATGCTGATTATTTATCTTTCTGGATTTCCTTGCCGCCCCCCCCCCCGCCCCCATTTTTCTGACAAGCATTTTAAAAGAACATCGTGTTTTTTTAAATCTTGCTACTGATCATTGCAAGTCTTAATATTTCTTCCCACTTCAGGTATTTTGATTTCTTGGAAGTTTATTCTAGTTAAAGAAGTTTTACTGCTCTGTTGGTATAATTTAATTGTTGATGGATATTAGTAGTGTTTTAGCAGCTCTATTTCAAGGGATTTTTGAACAGAATTGGTAGTTTCAGCATTGTTTCTTAGGTACAAATAGGAAAGACAGTTCTTTTGATCTGGTTGTCAGAGGAACCTTGGTTATACTGGTTATGTATTGCAGAAACAAAAGGGTCTCCTTCACTTTAAAACTGTGAAGTTCTTGATCATAAGAATTTTCCTTTATAAAGATGGCACAACTGGAGTATTTCTATAGATGCTGTCAACTACAGAATGAAACACTGCCTGTCAATTGTAATGTTTGAGCCCATGGTTTCAGCCATGTGTCTACCCTTTTCATTCAGAAGCGTCTTCATTTTTTACTGTCCTTCTGCTTGATACCCTTTTCCAGAGACTGGTCTCTCTGGACCCTATGTCTAAAAAGGATGACGTCTTACCTCCAAAGTACATTCCAGATGCCTTTCTTCCAATAGAGATTTGGTTCTTTTGGCAGTCCGCCTAGTAGCACTGGTTTAATATTTAATCCAAATGCAGGTATAGAGACTAAGCAGAGTCTATATTAAACCTTTAAAAAAGTATTGTTTTATAGTGATAAAAATCAATGTAGTTGAATTGAAAGCACTGATCTCTAATTAAATCTTGTATAGTAAATAGATCTTCAACTATTTTCTGCTTTCATGCTTACTTTGGCAGTGAGTGTTAATCATCTTCTGCCTGAAGTCTTGTAGAAAGATGAAGAAGAGCTGATGAAAGACTTCTGGTGTATTTTGGAGAAAGTGAATATCAAACTGGGAGTGACCTTTAGCACTCACTTTATAAAACAGTTGGAGATAAAGCTGGAGTCAAGATGTGAAGATGTTAATATTTCTGTCTAGAGAGTTTGAACTTTGCTCTACTGGTAATGGTGTGTTGTTGGTCATTTTGGGTCAAAAAAACACCATGAAAATTTATTGCATCAGACAGTGGCACTCATAGTACATTTAAGGAATAAGGAGGACATTAAGAAATCACTGCAGTCATCTCATGGAATCTTAGGTCTGACATCTATGGGCAATGAGTGGGGTAGGATGGGAAGGAAAGAAAGTGACACATTCAATAGTATGAACGACATAATTTAGAACTTGGTCATTTCTTGGATCATGAAATGAGGAAAGGAATGTTCAAGAAAGCATTCAAGTTTCAAGTCCTGGTTACTGGGAAAGAGGTGATAGTATTACATAACTAAATAAAGATATAAAAAAGAGCCTACTGTATTTCCCAGTTTGCCTTGGAAATACTTAGACACAAAGCATACCTTATTTTGATATGCCCAGTGACAGCAATAATATCCACTGATTCTGTTAGGTTGTGGGGATGGGAGTAGGTGTGGAAAAGGCCTTGTTTTAGGTTAGTACAGGTTATCCTTCTGGATAGTTTGGCTGTGATATCCGTCATCTTACTTGCTAGCAAAGATTTTAGGGTATCTGATGAGCTGAACCAAGTTCTTATTATGGTCTGCAGATGATGGAAGCCTTAATGGAACAAAAAGAATGTTGTTGCTGGGCACCCTTGAGTCATCTCTAACTCAGCCATCCTGAGTCAAATGGAATGAAACACTGTCTGATCCTGAACCGTTCCCACAATTATTGTGTTTGAGGCCACTGTTGAAGCCACTGTGTCCACCCTGGCTGAGCATTTTGCTCTTTTTTGCTGACTTTCTACAATTCAAGTAGACTCTTTTAAAGTAACCATTGACCCGTTGGCTTTTCAGGAGAACGTCCAAGATTGTAACAAGTAAAAGTTGCTCAAATCTTTTTTTTTTTTTTTAAGACCACATAGAGTTAAAGCCTCTTGTGCTATTTCTAGATAAACAATCAAGAAATAGCACTGTGTTTTCTTTGTAAATTAGTTTCACTGTTCCTGACTAGCTCGTAATTTGCATGGATGTAATATAGAGTTTCCATAAATCTAAATGAATTGCTATAAGTAATATGCCATGAAGAATGCTGTACTTACAGTAAGCCCTTGGTCATGGTTAACAGTACTATTGGAGGCAATGGTGCTTTCCTTAGTGGTAGAATCCGTGGTTTCCATGCAGAGACAGGTTCAGTTTCTACTCGATGTATTTCATAAGCAACCACTCCCTGCCTGTCTCTGATTTATATGTTGCTAGAATTTTGATTAGAAATTGATTTGATTTTCAGCCGAGCTTCCTGACTAAATGGCCTAAATAGTGAAAGGCCTGGAAATCTACTTTTGAAATTAAATCAGTGAAAATCCTCTGGATCAGAAAAGTCTCATTCACAACTGAGGATGGACTTGACTGGGTACCTTGTCCTTCATGGTTCCTTCATGAACTTGGGGGCCAACTTGAAGACGGCTAACAACAACAAAAACATTATTACTATTTGCTTCACAGACTGAGGAAGGACTGCTCTCAGTTTAACTGATTAAAAAAAAATCATACCTGAATTTATGGCAGTAGGTCTCCAATTTTAGCATGCATCAGTTTATAAAAACACAGGTTACCCATTACCACTCTAACACTTAGGATATCTGCTCCAGATAATGATGATGCTACTGTTTGGGAATCAAAGTTTGAGAACCAGTGGCTGAGTGCGTGAAATGAGATGTGTGTGCAAATAGAATCAGCTATTCTGCACTTAGGAAGTCTAGGCTCTTCTGGCTGTACATTCTGAACCGTGGTCTGCTGTTCTCTTTTTGTTTTCTGAAGCAGCAGAAACCAGTCAGCAGGTGACACATCTCATTACTCCACTTTCTTTGAATTTTCCCAGGGAGTACTAAGTATACCACTGTTAGTGCTGGCACTTTTATGTTATTTTAGCGATTTGTTGCTTTTTTCCAAGGTGATTTTTTTTCAGGATGGCAGAAGATCTGAATGGGAACATTATGCTGATGTTTGGATCTCTCTCAGTACTTGGTATACTGTATAGTTTATATTTTTAATTTAGCATTAATTTTTAATCCATGTTTTTCTTTCTCACGTCCTTTTTGATTCTGGTTTAATTAGTCAGAGTTACAATTGGCTTCTGTTATAAACATACTTGTTATAAGCACAGCAATGAGCCTTTCAGCATCTCTGTAATGAAAGTTTAAACTACTTGGAACTCTAGCTTACATTCCTTTAAGTCTTTATGATCTAAATATTCTTTTCCATGATGCCAAGAAGGTTCTGTGTGATCATCTAAAGTTTGAAATTCTTTTTCAAATCAAAGGCCCTGCCAAACTCAGAATTGACTGTGTGAGCAAAATGTGTGGAAACACCACTCATTACAGGTTGGTTTATAAAAAGAATTGCAGATTGATAGGTCTTTGAAAAATGTTTGGTGACACAGAACTCTTTCAATCAGTTCCAAATCTGGCAACTCTCTTGTTGCGTTAGATTTTCTTCTCCTCACTTTTCTTCTCTCTCTAACAGAGACAGACACATCCCTTTTCCTGTGTCCCATTTTAGATGACTGATGGAAAAGTAAACACCAAATATGAGCATGTGGGGATGGTTTATTTCTTTTTACATTGACTAGAAGGCAGTGTTGAAAGGGAGACACTGCTGTCATTTCACAATGTAGGAAATTTAGAAAAGGTGTTAGAGCTGTTTTAAATAATTTCTATTTTTGGATTATGCCATTCATGAGGGTATGTAGTTTTTCCTTTATAGAAGGAATTTGTTTAAAGTATATCTGAGATCTCTTGGTGACAAATAAACAATGTGTTCAAAAGAAAGCCCTGTAATTTTTTCATTAGATGATTCATACTTAAAAATGTCAAATGATCAGAAGTGAAAAGACCCAATGATCGGGTCATTAGAAACATATGGTCTGTGAGTTCTTATGTGTGCCAACTCTAAATGTGGAATCTCAGTCCTTTCTTTTGTCCTTATAAAGATGGCAGAGTTTTGTGTGTTTCTTTCTTTCCTTTTTATATCTAAAACTTGGCACCATCACATTTCTTTGACCTGGGAGGCAGCACAGCATAGTATTAGATGTAAGGACTCTAATGTGTTTGCTTGGGTTCATTTCTGAGTCGACTGCTTATTCACTCACTGAGAGATCTTGGGAGAAGCCTCATATCCTTTCTGTGCATCAGTTTTCTGGTCATGTAAAATGTCCAAAAAGTATGCTTATCACAGAACACTGCAGTAAAAAGTAAATCGCATACGAACACAGAGTTCTGGGATAATATAGGCCCTCAATGTTGTTATTATTATATTATCAATATAGGCACTCAGTTGTTATTATTAAATTGACTGGACTTACTTAGCTTGATTTATTTCCCCCTGGGATTAAAGATTATGACAGGGCTGAGCCCCAGTGGTGTAAGTTGAGTGCAGTACTGCAGCCCGCGGGCTTGGCGGTTCAAATCCAGCAGCGGCTCTCAGGAGCAGCACTGGGTAGCGCCCACAACCACCAGAGGCAGTGATGCCCACAAAAAAAAAAGATTATTACAACTTCTATGTAAAGTTCTACTTAGGATATCACTCAGGAATGGATCATACTTTAAATCGCTTGGATAGTATTAAATTTAGACTATCATCTTTATAAAAATTGGAGTATGCTATATTTTGGTAATGCTTTTGAGAGTGGATTTACTTCTATGTATTAGAAACCACACTGCATGACACAGTTTCACCTGACATTAAGAAAGGAAGATTTTCATTTAGACCAGCAATAGACTGCTCTGTATTTTTTTGTTTTTTAAGGGAGAAAGGGCCTTAGACCTTTATTTCTATTGTTTTCTATGGAGCAAAGAAAAATTGTATTAAGACATTTGCCAGTTAAATTTAAATATTTTGTAAAAGTTTCAAATTAAGTGTAATTTTATGAAATATACATTTTCTTTTGTGTGCTTGGACTTCAGATATACATGAGGGGTGACTTTTTGGATATTAATATTATATCTGTGTTCCTGGTAATCCCAAATTCCTATATATTCCTTGGTACTTCCAGCTAGTTAAATCATTAGCAGAACCCTTTGTTTCTTGAGATGGACAGACCCAGCTGAGAACAACAACAAAATCACTGTCTGCATTTGAACTTTCCAACAGAGATTGTAGTGTCTATAGCAAGAACGTAGCCTGAGGCAAGCACTGTTTGTTTGCAAAAATCATGCTCTATTGAGAAAGACAAAAGGTGAGGTGTGTATCATGCTCTTCTTATAAACAAAAGCTTGCAGAAAAGATCATGGAGCAGAGAAGGACACAGGTTAGAACATACAGTAAGTCCACTAACATAGGAAGAATAATATTTTTCCAGTGCTGGAGGTAATTTTGGAAAGGGAAAAGGGTCTAGATCTCTGATGGGATATATTTATTTCCCCACTCTCTTTCCTTCTTAAATAAGGTGAGATCTTAAAACTGGGTGGAGAGAAGTAAGTCACCGTGGATTTGTTAGAATTAAAGAACACTGGCAACATATTTCGCAATTACTTGGAGCACATTTTGGAGAGATTCCAGACCATTGTCGTGAATGAAATGTCCAGGATGGCATGGTGGAGGACTAATGGGTGAAGGAAGAGGCGAAGGAGACCTGGGTGGAGTCTGCCTGCTGTCCTGTGCCAGAGTGAACATATCTGAGTATTTCTTCCACCCCCTACTATTTGGAGAGGGCCAGTGGACTCACGGAACCCGATACTGGAGCACACACAATATGGAGAGGCAATGGCAGGGGCAATTCCATGATCATGAGAAGTTGGTCCCATCCTGACCACATACAGAACTCATCAAAGCAATGCGTTTGTCCCATCCACTGGGCAGAATGCAGGACATCTCGGCAGAAGGCAGCAAGAATCCACAGGAGAGAGGGACCCGAGGCTCCCTTTCATTCAGATAACACCATCTTGGGAAGAAGAAGGAAGAAAAAAGTCTTTCGTTGTTACTATAACCATTCTGGATTATTTTGCCATCATTAAAGTAGAAAACAGAATCAGTGATAGAAAATAAAATGCAATGTAAAATATAAATTCCATTCCTGATACAGAAAATATTGGTTAATATAGTCATTCATTGCCATGAAACGCTGTTTTCCAAATTCTGTATATGCATCCTATAAACATCACTCATTCTGCTCAATGAAGACTACATATCCAGGATTCTCAAGCTCTGCAGATTTCTCAAATAATTGTGCACCTGACTCCAATTTCTTGTCTTTAAATTTCAGCCTTCATATTGCTGCCCACGTAATCATCAGTCTGCAGCCTGCTGCTTTTATCAAGAAGCTTCCTTCCTCAAGAACCACAATGATGCATTTGTTTATACCTTGCAGCACCATGAGTCACTCTTTTTTATTTGTTTCTTACTTTATTGCTTTTTTGTTGTTCCCTTTGAATGATTCTAATTATAACTTACAGCCAGTTTGAAATACTTTGCTCTCTAATTTTTATCAACATAAAATGACTATTTGGGATTAGTTTTCATTTGATGCCTTTACTATTATTTTAAATATTACATGTACTTTTGGACCATAGGTATATCATTATTTTTGAAAAGAGTTAAACTAGCAACAGGAAGTATAGACACGTTTCAAATATTACTACTGAACAGTTGAATTCAATTATGATGAACCTTGATAAAAGAATGCATGCAATTTAGCTTTGTGGTATATTCAAACAGTTGTATGTCAGTTTGTCCATTTCATGGGGTTTGTAGGCTGGAAGACCTTGATGCTAACTTAACACAAACAAGATAAAATATTCTTAACAAAGTGTGGTGACCATATGTGGGATTCATCTGCTGATGTTTTTTTCCCCCCATATTCTTTATAAACATTTCTCAGGAGCAGTAGCAATTACTGTTCTGAAGACTGAATGGCACAACTTGTATCATGCGAACATTGGATCTGTCATTTCTAAGAGTTGAAATTTCAAGTTCAGCTAACCAAATCCGGATTCCTTCTATATCACAAACAACTAAGCTAGGTTCTTTTGTGCGTGCCAGCCATTTAGCTAATGATTCATGTTCTTTTCTCTTGGTCTGAATTGTGTACATAATGAGGCAGAAGAAATGAAAAGCATAATTTAGTTAGGGGCTCAAGAAAGTTAGTGTGGTCAAGGTACTGGACATATAGGTAACTGTTATGTTACAATTGAACAGACTGATCTTGGAGCTCAGAGAAGGGACTCTTCCTCTTGATGTGACCAGGGCAGCGTCCTTCAGTCTTGATTAACTAGTTTATGTTAGCCAAGTCAGTAAAGGCAGAAGATATTCACAGTAAAGGAAAAGAATTAAACATTATCACCAACTTTTAATTTTATATTTTTGTCAAGTAACTCAAGTTTAAAAGAAAGAACCCAGATCATTGCCAAAATATTAAATAATGGAGGAGATAAAATTCATAAAGTTGTACTGACATGTATGAGTGTTTTGCCGAAAGATTTCTGTGGGTTTGGCATGGTGGAATCCCTGGTCTAGAGATTGACATCTTCGCCTTGCAGTTTTTGTTGTTAGTAGTTAAGTCATGTTTGCAGAGGCAGAGTAGAACTGCTCTACTGAGTAGTTTTTGAGACATTTTAGAAGCAGCTTTCCAGTCCTCCACATGGGTTTGAACTGGCAACTTTCCCTCTAATAATTGAACACTGTAATCATTGGTGCCACCAAGGATTCTGTAAGTATTTATTGGAATTGTTTGATTTTTTGACTGCTGCTTCTAAGAGCTTTGAAAGTGGACCCAAGTAAAATGTAATCCCTGACAACTTTACTATATTCTCATTTTATAGTGATGTTGTCTATTGGTCTATTTGTGAGGATTTTTTTTACACTGAGTTGCAATCCATACAAAAGACTGCAGTCTTTTGATGTTTGTCCTCTGATACTTAAAGTGCTTCTCATTTCCAGCCAGCAAGTGTCTGTCATCTGCACATATCAAGTAAGAGATGAAATTAAATAAGCCTGGTAGGAACAAGAGACATGGAAAGTTTGAGAGGTTTGAGACAGGGAAGTTTGGAAATGACTGTTCTTCATTGAAGATGAGATAATCAACCAGGGCCAGGTGAGTAGTTAGCTGTGTAGTATTCAGAGTTATTAATTTAACAAGCGTTTCTGTAACACATGCTACAGGTTAAGAACTTACTTATACTCTATACAAAGATGAAAAGCCTGGTCCTTGTCCATTGGGGGTTTACAGACATGTAAACGATGAGTTACTATCCTGGACCGACTTTTATAGGAGCTGAAAAGAGGAATCTCTTTCTCTCTTGGGAGAAGAGATAAGGTGATACATTTTTCTTAAAGAATACCTTATTAGACATTTTTTAATGCCTGATTACCTTTGGTTTTTGTGACTTTTAAACATGATAATTATATTCTTGAGCTAAATAGTAGCAGAAAATTCTAAAGGTCTATGCCCTGCACTAAATGATATCTAACAGAATGATGGGAAATAAACCACAAAACTTAGGGAAAAAATTAAAAAGAACCCAATAAATTCTTTCAGTTCATAGTGACAAAATTCCAAATCAAAGGGGATTACATCAATTAAAGAAGGCAATTTATCATCTTCATTAAAAAAGTGTGGGAATCAATCTTACTTTTGGCGATGGTTGTATCTAGGGCAGGGGTGAGAAACGTCCAGCCCTTAGAAGGCTTGAAATATCAGCATCAGGCAACATCACAGGCCTCACCAAAGAGAAGCAGTCCCAGCCATCACATGGACTCCTTTCCAGTGAGTTGATTCTGCTTTCTGGCGACCCTGTAGGACAGGGTAAAGCTGCCGCTGTGAGATTGTGAGTAACTGCAGCTCTTTAAGGAGCAGATGGCTTCATCTTTCTGCTTTAGAGAAGCTGGTGATGTTGAACTGCTGCCTGTGGTTAGCAGCCTAACTTGTAACCACTACACCATCAGAGCTCCAGCTGTCACATTAGGTATTAGTTAATGAAATGTTTGATCAAATATAGTAGTCTAATTTTTAAGATTATGGTTTTGCGTGGCTCCCAAATGATATAAATAGCCAAATGTCTTCTGGCAGAGAAAACATTTCCTATCCTAAATCTAGGGTTTCAAATAACATCAAACCTGTGTTCTCCTGAGAAAGGAGCCTTCTCTTCTCCCTCAACCTTCAGCAGTGTTACCTGATAGCACCTCTAAGTCTGTGGATTGCCTTTGGGATTGTGATTTTTTCCCTTTTGAAAAAAAAAAAAAGCAAAAGTAGTCTGACAAGCAGCAGTCCCTAACTGCCCACTGAATTAGATGGGAAAATTTTTCCTTTCTGTTACAAAAAGATGCTATTCATATTTTTTGTTAAAATTTTAAGTAAAACTAAACTCTACATTTAAGTCTGATGAATACTCATGAATTAGTTGAGTATTTATCAGGCCTTTTTCATTAATTTTGAATTTTTTTCCTTATAATTATCATTTACTAGATTCCAACTTGTAATCACCCCCTGCCCTGTATGGTTTTACAGGCTGTAATCTTTACTGAAAAGGAACCCTGGTTCTCAGGTTAAGTGTTAGGATGCTAACCACATGCTTGGCTGTTTGTACTCACCTACTGCTTCATGGGAGGAGGATGAAGCTGTCTGCCTGGTGGCAGAGTGGGTTATCCATTGGGCTATCAACCACAAATCCAGCAGTTCAAAACTACCAGCTGGTTAGCAAGACATAGAGTTCTTTCTACACCTGCAAAAATTTATGAACTCAAACCTTATGAAACAGTCTTTCCAGTCACATTTGGTCACTATGGGTCCATAGATTTGATGGCTGTTTGTTTGTCTATCTTTACAAGAGATCACTCAGGTGACCTCCCCCCAACTAATAGCCACTGGGTGCATTTAAACCACCAAACTTTCAATTATCCTTACCATCATCCCACCACCTGAAACCCCCAAACCAAGTACTATTAATATTTACAGAAGAAGACTGTCAGATCTTCTTCTTCAGTGGGTTCAACACACAGGCCTTGCAGTTAACAGTCAAGCACTTTAACCAGTGCACCTCCAGGAATCCTATGGTGCTATCCAAATCCAAAGAAGAAAAACCCGTGAGTCCATGGTGACCCGTAGGACATGGTGGAACTGCCCCTGTGAGTTGCCAAGACTAACTCTCTATGGGAGTAGAAACCTCTGACTTTCTCCCACGGACTGACTGGTGGTTTTGAACTGCTGGCCCTGCATTTAGCAAACGAACTTGTAGCCACTACACCACCAGAGCTCCTTTATTAGCAAATTCAATATGACTCTGAATACAAACCATCTGCAACCTTGGTTACTAGAGTGAGTAATATAAATAGTAGAAAACAGGAATACATATAACTCACGAGTGTAGGATTGAGAAAGCCTTTTTGTAGTTGCACAGTTCTGGATAGTTAAAGCCTTGTAAAATTTTCATTGGGAGCCAATCCACCCCCGCCCCCAACATGATTTCCGTTAACAGAGAGCCTGAAGAGTTTGAATTTCACATAAGCCGCAGGACTTGTAAACACTTTTTCTAATAATGTTTAATTCAAGCAGGAAGCGATCTGACCGTGGACATTTTATGTTGTTCATTGCCCTTGAATCGTCTGTGATGCAGAGTGACCCCTGTGTGCAGAATAGACCTGCCCATATGGCTTTACAAGATTGGCAATTATGAGCACAGTTTTAGATCTGGTTGAGGTGTGAAGAAGTTTCCATTTGGGGGGAGTTGAGAAAATTATGAGTCTGCATCTTCTATGGCCAATCATGAGCCATTTTCGTGTGCACCCATCCATCTGCAAAGTAAGGCTTCCTATGGCATCTATTTGGATTTCTTTCACAATTTGCTTTTGTTAGATTAGTGATCAAGGCTCTCTATGAAGTATATCATTATTTTTTGCCTTGTTTACTATATCCCTTTGTAATCAGGTTCATTCACATGGAGATGATCAATCGGACATTATTGATGGTACTCTTAAAGGTATTTTTAAGGTGAAACTGTTAGTTTGACATTTCTGTTTTTTTATTTCTTTTTAAAATTTTACTAGAATTAATGACCACGATGCCTGTTATTTATTTATTTTATCAGAATCATAATTGCTTGAACTAAGACATTATCACCAGAATCAAGTTAATGGACATATTCATCACTTAACATTTGTAGTTTTTTACTATATATGTGAGACATGAGACAACAAAAAAGTGTTGATTTAAAGTTTCTGCACAGTCTGGGTCAGAAAAATGAAAGCTATGACTTGGTTTTTTTAATTAGAAAATCCTCTCTTCCTATCTCCTCCTTCCCGGAGACGTATTTACCCAGATCAGACTGCAGTCACGGTCAGGAGATTTGTTGTTGTTATTGTCAGAGCAGGGCATTCCGCCCTCCAAGTTTCAAGTCAGAAGGTCAAAACCATGTAAAACAAAACAATGACTGCTATTGTATAAACATAGCATATAAACAAGGTGTACTTTAGCTTTATAGGTAGCATAGAATAGTAACATGAAGAATCGGAGACAATTTTTCCTGAGGTGCCTCTATGCAAAAAGTTATGCAGAGATTAAAGGTTGATGCTCACAAGAGATAAGAAATTTCACCAGAGAACATTCCCTCGTGTAAAGACTAGACATAAAATTCCCATTCCTTTGGGGTGGGTGTCCAGATGAGGAGAGAGACATGAGCCTCCTTGCCCTTCCCTGATGCCGGGAGGAGGAAAGTCCCAGATAGAGTGACTGACCTTGGATTTGGGTTTCTCTTGAGTCAATTCCAATCCCCATTCGCCTAAAGATCTCAAGACTGTGACCTTCAGAAGCAAAATCGCCAGGCCAGATGTCCTAGGTGCTCCTGAGTAGGTTCAAAGCACCCACCTTCAGGCCAGTCCAGTGCAGAGCACTGGGAAGTCCTGGCTGACCTTTCAAAAGCTCTACAAAACTCACTCCTCCTCTGTGACTCATTTCTTTGTTTGCTTCTCTTCCTTACTCAAGAAGATTAGAGTAGGAAGACCCCACCAAGTAAAAATCAGTGTAGAATTATATATATATATATATATATATATCTGTGAGATCCATATTGTGCAGATTCTCACCCTCAAAGGTGAACTTCAATTTCTCTCTGTTACAAGCATCATTATTTGTATAATGATCAGTTACAAGCATCATTATTTTTAGAGCCCAAAGGCTGATAATAATAACAACCCATCTACTAGCTCCATGGAAGCACAACCTGGTGGTTTGTTCCAGTAGATATTACTTGAGGCTACTGAGTGGATTCAGGCTCATGGATCCCTGTAGAACAGGGATCCATACAATTGTCCAAGCTGTCATCTCGATGGGAGCAGATCACTTGGTCTTTTCTCCTTAGAGAGGCTGGCAGGTTCAAACGTCTTTCCTTTAGAAAAACAGCCTAGCATTTATCCCCTTGTTGTACCAGAGATCCGGACTTTCAAATCCTTATAGCCATTTGCTAGTACTCTTACATACTCTCTCATTATTCCTGGTGCTTGACCTGCATAGTTTGAACCTGTCAATGTTCTTCAATTACAATTAATTTGAGGTAAATCTTCATCTATCTATGTAGTTGTCTGTCTATACTTACAGATAGTTTACTCTTAACATCAAGGGTTTGAAGTGGAAGGGCCCATGATGTGGGGATTTATTTTCCCTGTTGATACTGCTTAAGGGTTGCAAGTACCCACTTTAACTATTGCCATACAATATTTCTCCTTTTGCTTCTGGCTTATTTCACTATGTTAAAATTCCCAAGGTTCGGCAGTATCATAGGTTGTATCACAGTTTTGTTTCTCCTTAGGGCTAAATGATATTACACGGTGTTTATCATTAACTTGTGGTAGACCCTTTAGTTGCTTACACTTTGGGACTATTGTGGATAATTCTGTAATGAAACACTTATCTTTTTGAATCCCTGTTTTCATTTATTTTGAGTATATTC
This sequence comes from Nesogale talazaci, assembly GCA_004026705.1. Taxonomy (NCBI): domain Eukaryota; kingdom Metazoa; phylum Chordata; class Mammalia; order Afrosoricida; family Tenrecidae; genus Nesogale; species Nesogale talazaci. The sequence continues at coordinate 29,698 of PVJH01006274.1, forward strand.
CCTAGGAGTGGACTTACTGGGTTATATGGTAATTTTATGTTTTACTTTTACTTACACTATATTTATTTTTCACTTTAAAGATTTTTTTTTCTCATAGTACTGGAAACTAAAGGCCCAGTTCAGAGTCTGGTATTGTGGATCCATTCCTTATCAGTAGCCCTGATTTCTTGGTTTCTTACATTGTTTTTGTATGAATTTTCACGTACGTTTGCTCAGATGTCATTGATGGTGCTGCAAAGATAAATATAGAGATGAGGGAAAGAGTGGCTTCTATCTTTCAGAGCTTCTAATCTCATAGGGAATGAAGAGAAAAGATAAATATTGTACTTTATAACAATCCCCAGACTAATCTACCTGCCCAGGAAAAAAAGAAAACTATGAAGATTAAAGACAATAGTGCAAAGAAAAAATAAAAACAACTTTACACTTGATAAAGTGACAAATGAAATTCTGGTAGCAGTGATACGGGGATACGAGCACTGCTGCTGACAATTCTTACTGTGCACACATCTAGAGAACAGTTATACATTCCATAAGTTGACCTAGGGCCGAGCCCCGGTGGCATAGTGGCTGTGCGCAGAACTGCGGCCCACTGGGACGGAGGTTCAATTCCAGCAGTGGGGCTGGGCCTCCTACTCCCACCACTAGAGAGCAGTGATGCCCCCTCCCCCCCAAAAAAAAGTTGACCTAGTGCAATGACTCAGCCATTCTATTTATCCCTGTTAAATTTTCAATCAGGTTCATAAGAAGTTACTTATGAAGATAGCTGGGAGTTCATCAACAAAGATATGGGTAAAGTGTGGGCTGTTCCTTTCCAAAGCTAGGATAAAAAGGAATAGAAAGGCGCAGGTGGAAGTATCTGTAGTAGAGAAACAGAAGGTGGGAGGGCAAAGAGAAGTGGAAGGAGATCTCTCATGGGATCATTCACATCAGTTCCAAACCTTGCAGAGTACCAGTACTTATTTTGCAGGCACTAATAAAAAAACGATGTATAGAATATAGTAGAACAGCTTTCTATTGGAAGATGAATCTTGGAGGTGAATCAGAGAATAAAAGAGAAAAATAAATGTAACAGAGGGACTTTTCATCAATGGATAGCCATCAGGTTTCCGTTTTCTATACTGGGTTCAGTGGACAAAAAGTAATGCAGACTCACAGGGCTAAGAGTTTGTGACTTTACGCATTTAGGGAAGCATTTGAGTCATTTGAGTATACCTTGAAGGATGAACAAAATTTTAAATAATAATTAAAGGAGTAGATACGGAGGGTACGTGGAGTTTGTACTGGAATTTATAAAGAGCCTTCTAGGGAGAAGGCCTAGGATGAGCCAATGCTTGGCAGGACAAAGATGAGGCCAAAGGCTTCATTGATCAAACCAAAGGTCAAACCCACTTTCATCTGGTAGATTCTGACACGTAGTCATCCTTTGCAGGCTTTTGGAGGCTATATATCTTTTTTTGTTTGTTTGTTTTCTGGGGCATCACTGCCCTCTGGTGATGGGAGTAGGAGGCCCAGCCTTTGCTCCTGTGGAGCTGGAATTGAACCTCCATCCCGGTGGGCTCCAGTCCCGTGCACAACCCCTACGCCACTGGGGCTCAGTCGGCTATGCATCTTTGTAGGAGAAGACAGTCTCATCTTTTTCTGGTAGAACAGCTGGTGGGTTTGAACCACCGGCCTTGTCGTTAGCAATCCAAATCTTAACCTCACAGCACTCCAAAGGTCCCTGAGGGTTTTATAGGCAATAGACTCCTCTAAAGGTTGGAGCACAGGATGCACAGGCAACAGTGATAGACTAGCTAGTAGTCACTCAGCAAAGGAGCCCCGGGGAGGTAGTGGCTGTCACCCTCATGGTCATGATGGGTTTTTCACTCCGGTAAAGTTACAGTCCCGGAAACCCACAGCAGGCTATATTGCTGTGAGCCAGCAGCGGCCCAGTGACAGCGAGTTTGAGAATGAGCATGGGCCACAGCGGGCTACATGCTCTTTTATGCATCTTATCTAATGGAATCCTCACCGCAGCCATATTACATAAATAATCATGATCATCTGCTTCACAAATGAGGAAATTATGTCTCATCCTGGAAGTGCTAGAGTCATAGTGGAGAGCTGGGGATTTCCAGTTCTATAGTCTGCGCTCCAAAGCGCCATGAAAGGCTCTCTTCTCCACCTCCCCCCCCCACCCCCCCCCCCCCCCCCCCCCCCCCCCGCAAATTCTGTGACTTTTAAAAACAGGTCCATGCTATTTATCCCTGTTAGGATAGAGGTAGCAGGCCTGGTTATGAAGCAGTTAAGTCAAAACTCGGCCTTAGACTGTATGGCTTTAATTACCCCCTACTACCCCCTACTACTGATTAGTTTGATAGCAAAAAGGATATTTGAGAAGGAAGTGGCCCATATTATAAAGGCCTGAACCTGCTGCCTTTCTGCTCATGTGTGTCTCATTGAAATGATGGAGAGGCTCTGCCAACATCTAGCTAAATAAGGAGAAAACATTTGTAAGCACCCTTTTAACCCTGTTAGAGCTATGCATTCTGAGATCCATTCAGGGAACAAATAGGTAAGAACAAAAGAAGCAAACTGGCTTTTCAAGGACAAAGGCTGAGGTTAAAACAGAACTTTGGCTTTCGATGCTTTAGGCAAAGCATATTATCACGCTAACCTAATGCTCTTAGACTTCTACCTCCTTTGAATTGGAGGTGAGGGAAATGGCCACTCTATAAACCAGGGGTCACAGTCTCAGAATACTGAAACAGAATGTCGAGTATATCTTACTGGACAATGGAGGAGGAGAACTTGATTTGTTGCAGATTAATAGCCAGGTGAACATTTAGGTCAATCACTCTGACACTCCTACATTTTGGTGAGTAATATTTTCAAAATGAGAAATGGTTAAGTTTAGAAGCCCACCAATGGAAAACAAAAGCCAAAGATGTGTAGAAAGGCCTTTTAGTGATATACCCATGTGAACGGAAATTTCAACACGTCTGTTTTTTATTTATGCCTTCCATTTTCTTGCATCTCTACCCATTTCTCAAATTCTTCCCTTGCTATTTACACATCAAAACATCTGGGGTTGAGTTTCCAGCACCTGCTATAGGAAGCAGGGGCTTTGCTGCTGAAATACTTGTAAATGGCATGAGTTAAATGAATATTTGTCATTCAGTTCCAAAAGAAGATGCTTCAAAATCTGGTATTTCTAAACAAACCTGCAGCTTGAAAAACAACAACAAAAACAATGTTAGCAAAAAAAAAATCCAAATGTGAAGATTTTGATAAAAGAATAAAAAGGGGGGAAGAAACAACACATGCACTGCAAACAGACTCTTCATAGTTTAGACCTGGAAGACTCAGCCGTACATCTGTTTAACATCTTGCAGTTTCAAGCACTCTCCCTTGAAAAACCTTCTGTACCAATGACACACAGAATAAAAGGTTATGTTATGACTTTCAGATGGAAACCTGCAAAAGTTTATCTGCTGGACTGGACCGTTAACTCTCGTTGCTTCTGACTCGAACTGTTCAGAGATTTCTCATGTGTAAATTATATTAAACTTTTAGAGTTTACTCAGAAACCACTAGAAAGAATTTTCACTTGGAGAGAACAATCATGCTGTGGAATGAATAGAATGTTTTCAGTTGTGATGTTGAAATAGAACTTAAATATCCTCACATATATCTTCACAATGAATTTCATAGAGTACTTCTAGAATGGGCCCAGGCATGACCCTATACTGGCTTTGGAACAAAAACACTATATTCGAAATAGGACAGTGTGACTGCCCCTCCATCAGTGCCAGCAGTCATTGGACATTTTGTTGAGAAAGCAGGAGCCTATTGGCTCCCAGGTATGGACCCAGAATTCCCTGATATCAACACAATGTGTCTACATTCGCCAGGGTCTCTAGATAGCTAGCAACCATGTGCATGGGCATCGTCTTGATCTGTAGGAAGGAGCTATATCCTCTTTCCCCACAATTTCAAGATGCCCACTGCCAGTCTCACCTCTGTGCCTCCACCACTGGAGCAAGCCCCTCAAGGAATTGCTGTTTGAAGTTTGCCGCATAGCAAGTGGGTGTGTGTGACCAGGGGCTATAGCATTTCCTTTAGAGACATACACACCCTCTGTCCCAGACAAGGGAAGAATCCACTTTGCAGCCGGTATGCTGCAAGGGATGTTCCATGTGCAATCTATTATGCTGAAGCTGATCATGGTGACAAATTACACATTAAATAGCTCTCTGTCTTTCCTAAAATCTCACATTCTTGTCTCTTTGTGGGGAAAGTGATGTAATACTCGATTGCTTGTGTAAACAAAATCCTTTAATTAGAGTGTGTCAGCTTCCTCTGGCATTTCACACAAGCTGCATTCTCCCTGTTCAGATGCCGCCAGGGACTTTAGTTACATAGTGACTACCTGTGCTCCTGGGGACAGTGGAGTGTGCACACTGACACTGTGAGGGGCCAGAAGTTTTCGCTGGGGACTTAACTTTAGGTTGCTGTTATTAATTTATTGTAGAAAATAGCTGCAGAGTATTCCGACAAATAAGACATAGCAAAACACATGGTCTTCGTTATCCAATAACCATCCCTCTGCAAAGGAAACATGGTCTATTTCCCATTTGAGAAGGAGCTTTACAACGCACTAGTAAATATGGAAAGAGGAATACACATGTACTATAATTTTATTGAATAGTTCTCTTCATGCACTTTTACAGACCACACCCCCCTGCCCACTCTATGTCACCACTCACACACCATGTCCATGTAGACGTGTTCCCAGCTTTGATTAGCATAATCATGACCGCGCTATCAACAAGCCTGTGGAAAAATAGGCTGAGAGATTACTATGGCTTGTTTTATAAATGAAGAAAGGTGGGGATGGAGGATCAGATATATTAGGACCAAATTCATCTTTCCCCTTTCTGTTTAGAAATAATAAGATGGAGCTCACCGACCTCAGTTGATTGTGTGAAGTTAGGTGGGAGAATTAGACGGATCCATAGCATATTAGGTATTTCTGGAGGAAAGTCGGTGCATGTTTTATCATAGGACTTTTTTTTGGATGAAGCCTTCATTTGATGACAATGTTGAACTCTTCTGTGTCTCTCTCATCAGAGTACTTTCCTTTTGGTTTAATATTGTTCCTGCTGGTCAAGGTTTCTGGATTTTTCTTCCATTCTCTATTGTTTTACCCTGGAGTTGACTAGATGAGAAATCCTTACTTACTGGATAATTCCAAGTTTCCTGCTAAGACCAGAAATAAAATATGATCTAAAATATGGACTTACCTGAAAGCTTTGGGACATTAAATACTGTTAGGTCCAGGTTTGGTTGTAAAAGTAGAATGCAAGATAAAGCCTGGAAATGGATTTCATGAAAACAAAAGTTCTTGTGTCCAGATTCTAAGAGATCACACAATAAGCTAAAAAAGAGATTTAGTGTGCTGTTCTCTTCTCTTTAAAGTTGATTTCTATGACCATCCAGAGATTAGCTAAGATGTCCCAAGCCCATTGAAGAAATATAAGCGTGTTCTTTTAAACTTCTGACACATTGGATGTCCAGAAAGCTGAGTGATTAGAATGGAAATGACATTGGTGCCTGTGGGTGAAGCCGAGCACTCTCGCAGGGCTTGTCATTTGGTCTTGTAATTTGGTCATCAGATTGTCTACTTTGATTAGACAGAATCATGGTCTCTAGAATCAGAATCATGTATAATGTACATCACATGACTATCAAGCGCCAAGAAGTTCATCTTCTAGTGCAATTCTCAAGTGTCTTTTAATTTGGACATGGGGTATCTATTTGTAGTAAATTTTCCAAGCCACTTTCCTCCTAGGCTAGCTTGCACTGCAATATTTTTGACTTGTCAGTGTTGACACCTGATGACGCCAGATGTTGTAGAGTAGCCTGATAGGGTTTTCTTCACTGATTTCCTAACCGAAGCAGCACATCCAGGCCTTATTTTCTAAGATACCCTTTGATGAGTTTGAACCAACAACCTTTAGGTTAATGAGTGAGTGCAAACTATTTGAATCACTAAGTACCTTGTGATCAGATATGCTGTTGCTGTTGTTGGATACTATTGAGCAGATTTTGAGCCCTGGTACCTTTGAGTTGGTTTGTTGAGTCCTGGTGGTCTTCTGGTTAATATTGGGCTGCAATTCACAAGGTCAGCAGTTCAAAACCATCTGCGACTCCATTGAAGAAGAGGCTTTCTACTCCTACAGAAAGGAAATGAGGCTGATATGGGGCTTTATACCCCTAAAAGGAGTTACAGTCTCAGAAACCCACAGGGGTAATTCTACTCTATCCTATAGAGTTGGCATGAGGCATCATCGACTTGATGGAAGTGTGTTTGCAGAACAGATCACAAGACTTTTTTTTTTTAATACTACATAAATCTTCAAGTCCTTTGGTGGATTCAGATTGTTGACCTTTTCATTAACTGCTGAGGGCATTAATTATTGTGCCACCAGTTTCAGGACTCAATAGAGTAACTAGTATAGGTAGCAAACCTATGAGAAAGTGATTCACATGTCTAGGTCAAAGCAGAATGGCTGCCTAGAGTACTAGAACCTCAACTTAGCTCCCACAGGAGCCGCGGTGGTATAGTGGTTAGGAGTTGGGCTGCTAACTGTAAAGGCACCAGTTGGATAGTGCCAGCTGCAGAGCTGGAGAAAGACAAGGGTTTCTATGCTCACAAAGAGTTAGTCTCAGAAACTTACAGGGACAGGTCCACACTGTGCGATAGACTCACTCGTAGTTGGCATCAGCTCCATGCCAGTGAGTTTGCTTTGTGCTTATATAAACCTATGGCTCTTGAGTTGATTCTGACTCATGAGACCCCATGGTAGAGGCAAAATTCCCCACAGGGTTTCCCAGGCTATAATCTGGGATGAAATCGGACAGCCACATCTTTTTCCCACAGAAAGACTGGTAATCTGGAACCATAGCCATTGGCAAATAGCTGAGTGTGTAACCACTGCCTCATCAGAATTTCTTCATCTATGAATAATAGCCTCAAGTGCTCTAGAATTAAAGTAATGTTAAATTATAAATTATATGATATGAAATGTGTTATTCTCATAAATTGACTTTCCTCATGATTAAAAAGGAGAATTAGATTAAAACAGGCCTATTTCAAAGTAATGTGCCTATTTCTGCATTATATGTTTGCAAAGTTATTAAAGTAATTGATATTATACAGGGTTTGCCAAAAGGCAGGGCATTCCCAGGCCTTACAATTAAATCACAGTGTCCAAAAGAGTTTGCTTAATGTATTATTTATTGAACACTGGTGGAAGAGTCAGTGTGCTACAAGATCACAAAGTGCAGCCAATTTTTTTCCATATGTTGAGTAGCAGCATTTAAGTATTATTTTCTATTGATAATATAACCTTAAGTTTATAAGAGAGCAAGAGACTCTGGAGGTTATCTTGTCTAAACAACCTGTTCACATTTGAGGAAGGGGAGGCTTTGAGATGGAAATTACAACCCTGCAGGAGTTAGAACTCTGTTCCGTGAAGTCCCTCAGGACCATCACCTGCCCTTTCCTTCTGACTCTAGTTCCCTCTTCATTCGGTGTGCCTCATTTCTTCACCTCTTAAGGCCTGGATTCGGATCCCCACACCTTGTTCAAGTGTATTTCATCCTGCTCCACACTGCACCTTCTTTAAACACATTCATTTTCCCTTGTGAAATATTCTTTTAAGCATTCTAATTTGTATATGTTTACACAAACACACACACATTTCCTTTGTACCAGTGAATTTTGTACATTTCAAAACTCAGTCTTCCCTTGAACACCATGAGAGGAAGAAGTAGCTGACCAAAGAACACCAGATCAAATAAAACATTGGAGAGTTTGTTTTTCTTATTAGAAAAATGATACGTTTCCAACAAAAAATTAAAAGGACAGACAATAAGGATAAGCAAAAGAAATAAACATATGCATATCTTATGTATGTTTAATAAGAGGTAACTTGTTTATGAGTTCATATTTTGATGAAGGTATACTTAGTTTTATAAGCTTATATGCATATTATCTACTGCATGTCTGTCATTTTGTCACACTGTGGAGGCTTGTGTATTTCTATGATACGAGAAACTATAACATCAGTATTTTATGTGCATTCTGGGTTTCTTATAGTAGAGAAGCTTCAGAAGTATTTCCAGACTGAGATAGACTGGGAATAAAGGCCTGACACTCCATATCTGAAAATGAACTGATAAGGATGTTGTAAATCACACAGAACATGGTCTGATTCACTTGCTTGGGAGATGATATCAAGGGACCAATTGCTGGATGAGGATATCACATTGTGGCCCAAGCAGTGGGCCAGGGAGGGTGAAGGAAAAATGAGAGAAATTGCTTAGCCCAAGAATTCCACTTCTAGACTCAAATATGCTGGCTATCATGAGAATGATGTAGAAGTGTTTCATTTCTCTATTCATAAAATTCACAGCCATTAAGTCAGTTCCAACGTGTAGTGATCCTTTCAGACTGGGCAGGCCCTGTGGGTTTCTGAGGCTGACACCCTTTAGGGGAGTCGAAAACCTTGACTTCCTCCCGAGGAGCATCTGGTAGTTTTAAACTGCTGACATTGTGGTTAGTGGTCCTATGATTTTTATGCAAGATTCATGCACCTTTCTTAAAAGATTTTTTATAGGTATGAATAACTATTCCTTAGGATATGAACCCTGAGCTATTTGTACCAATTTCGCCCCCCCCAACCCCTCCCAGTGATATTTTCTGCAGCTTTCCAATACAAATCTTCCAATTTTGTGGTCTTGGTTCTATACTCTCCTGTATTGTTAGTCTTTTTTTGCATGTAGTAATTTGAGATCTTGGAAAAGCTATAAGCTTCTTGAAGGGAAGATCATGCTTTATGTGTTCATATTTGAGTGAAAGTAAATTTGAAGTGATTGGTTTAAGTGTTAATGAAACTTACTGCAGATTGTTAGACTGTTACTCATTCAAATGATCTAAAACCTGGAGAAAATATCTTGTTTTCTATTGGTTTTGAAAATTTTATTCATAGGGTAATTTATATATAAATATGAAGTTTGTCAAGGAATAGAAAAACATGTCCTTTTCCCGATGGTGGTTTCAAAACCACTTACCTTGCAGTGAACCCAACATATAACCATTACACCACTAGGAGGGACCCTATTACAGTCACAGTGTGTGAGAATTCCCAATGGCATTGATACATTTTTCATTTGTGTAGTTTTTGTTTATGGATTGAATAGCATTGGTTTGTGTGCATTACTGCATTTAGGTTGAGTTTTCAGTGAGATACAGGAGCTAGTATTTCTAATATAAGCATATCTAACAATAAAGGTCATACTTGTTGGATCCATTAATTTGAGCATCACTGTACTTGCCACTGTATGAGTTTCTGTGGAAAAGGTATGACTTTTAATCCATGAAATGAGTGCTACTATTTGTGAAGATGACATCCATTGTCACTTTATTGTTTCCACTTGATATCTGGTCTGAAGAAATAAACTTTTTCGAGGCTTGCTGAATGATCAGTTATGAATAGGTAATATGTTGTTTGTAAAGATAGGACGATTTTAATAATTATTAAGAATGTACAATGATAAATTTTGACCTGATCATTAAATTTAAATTGAATATGAAGTTAGATCAAGCATTAAAGAAATATAAATATGGTATAGGAGGAAAACACCAAGATAATAATGTCAAAGCATTTCTTCATAAGGGATGTTTAATGTAGTTGGTGATTTGGTTGGATGTAGACATCTCTAGGATATCACTTTCAAGTGGTGATATAATCAGGCATGTTAGCATTTTGTTAGGTTAGTGAAGTGAGATTAATTGAGAAAAAGGCATTTGAAAAGAATTTTGCTATGTGAGTTGTGAAAAGTGAATTTCAAATGTGGAAGTAACACAGTGAAGCATTGTAAAAATCCATTAGCATCCATTCAGTTCTGACTTAAAGTGACCTTTTGGGCAACAGAGATCTGTTGCATAGGGCTATAAATCTTTACTAAAGTACACTGCCTCAACTTTCTTCTGTGGAATAAGTGTTAGACCTGGATCACTGATCTTTTTGATTAGCACCCCATCACTCTGTTCACTTTGCCACTGAGCAGTATAGACATATTACTACAGACGTGGTCTCGGAAGAATGTAGTGTAGCAAGAGAAAAGATAACAGGGGAGAAAAGTGGTAGACAGTAAACCTGAAAAAGTCGACAGGGATCAGATTCGGTGGAGCATTAACTACCAGTGTAAAGTGATTCTTTAGGTTTTGGAGATCCAATAGGAGAAGATTTAGAGCAGAAGATGGCATGATTAGGTGTTTCTCTAAGGAAACTGACTGACTTTGTCACTAAGACTGAGAGAAATTTTGGGAGGTTTTATAATACTTCAGGGTATTATTTAGAATAGTGATCTACCTCGTCTCAGGCTTTTTCCTGTGCCATTGGATCTTCCAGTACCATCAAGAGATTACAAAGGCTTTACCTTCTCTTCTGCAATAGATTGTATCTCTTCCAGACTGCACTATTTTTCTGAGGTAATCTGTAGCGTTGATATGAGTCACAATAGATTTGAAGACAGTGAGTTGGTCTTGGATTTTGGTTTTCTATCTTGCTACTGATGTTAATTATTTCCTCTTCCCATGAATCAGAGCTTTGGTGGTACAGTGGGTTAAACATCGAGCTACTGACTGGAAGGTTGGAGGTTTGGACGCATCACCTCCTCCATGACGAGGCTGTCTACTTGATTAAAGATTTATAGCCTTGAAAACCCTATGGATTAGTTCCATTCTGTCTCACAAATTTGCTAAAAATTAGAATTGAGTCCAGGACCATGAGTCTTCTCATGAATAGTCAGTCTTTCTTGGAGTTACTTTTACTTTCTGGGACGTCTGCTTTATTCACCTTTTTTTCTTACCTTGAAGACAAAAATCAAGAACAGATATAATCAAGAACTTGTTTAGCTGTTATGCATACCTCCCCCCCCAACCCCCAACACACACACACACACACACACACACACACACACACACACACCTCAGTGGTGACATTTAATCTCTTAATATAGAAAGAGCTTCATGTGATCACACACTATGGACAAAATATTAACTACACAAGTAATTGAACATTACAAAAATCCTTTCCTTCAGTTAGCCCTTCAGGGTCCCTGTGGAAGTGCTCCACAGCCAGAATCACCCTTGCTCTTTCCCCTTCCCCCTGGAACCCAGTCTCTTGTCTGCTGCTGTCCCAGCTGCTCAGGATGCTTTCCTCGTATCTCTACTTTCCTTTTCTCAGGGCATTGATCCTAGGACCAACTTTGGTTGTTCTCACTATGAGGTCTCATCTTCTTGGCTTCCCACTTACTCCCTTTGCCCTCTTTTTTCCTTCCCATCTTTGTGAGGCTTCTTTCTCCTGGGATGCCTGCTTCATACTTTTCTCGATCAGTCATGGCTTTGCCCTCTTTTTCCCTTCCCATCTTTGTGAGGCTTCTTTCTCCTGGGATGCCTGCTTCATGCTTTTTTCGATCAGCCATGGCTTGTCTCTCCAAAACCCTTATTGAGCCTTCCTAAGGTGCTATTGCACGTGACTTGCGCCTCATAGCTTCCTGTGATTGTCCCTGTGAATTATTTTTTGGATTGTAACTTGCTGACTGTGTTAGTCCGGGTAGGCTAGAGGAACAAATTTCATAGACACACATATAGATATAAGGAAAAGGTTTATATATAAGAGGAACAGGATATTGAGTCCAGTCCAGGTCAAAGTCATAAGTCCAATAGTAACCCATATGCCCGAAATCAGTCTATAAAGTCTTCTTTTGACTCACGAAGTCACAAGTCAGTGGGTGCAGAATCCTGGCGCTGGCAGGGGTGTCCACATGGCTCCTCGCTTCCAGGGCTCAGCGTCCATCAACAGCAGAGGCAACTCATCGCTGGCAGAGGTCTCCATGTGGCCGCCCCAGCTTCAGAGGTCTGGCTCCATCAGGGCAAAGCTGTGTGGTCTCTCCGCTGGCTCCTCCAGCTACTAGGATCCTGCCATCTTGTCTTATCCATGATTCATTGTCTCTAAAACTAACTCCCAACCACTGGGGAAGATAGCTTCTCATCTTCACGAGGGAAATATCGTGAGGTTTCCCAGAAGTCTCAGGAGAAAGCCATGCCCACATACAGGCCCCATTGGCTACTCAATGGCTATCTCCAGATTAACAGGCCAGACTCCACCCCTACATTTCAATCATAAAATTAACATAAGCACATGACTGCCACACTGACTCTCTTTTGTTGTTGTCATTGTTTGTTTACTTGTTCCCACTTCAGTTAAATCTGTAGCAAGGGTGTTGCTCTTTGCATTGAAAAACGTCTAGCTAAAAAAAAAAAAAAAAAAAAAGAAAAACATCTTGCCAGTATGGGAGGCTCAACTGAAGTTCCTGCTAAATACATAGTCCTGTTTATTTTCCCTCAGATTCCCGTCCTCTTTGGAAGGAAAGATGTGGCTTCCAGTGGAGTGCCACAGGAGTGCGATCACCTCTTTGCACACATCCAACTAATACACACAACTTTAGAACAGAGTCAAGCTCTCACTAACAAGGTTGGTAAACCAAGGCATGTGTTAGTTAAATCACAAGGAAGTATTCGACCTACAACAGGCCGAAGAGCAAGTAAATACATAGTGCTCTAGGTCATAATAAACATCGACAGTTCAGACTGAAGTATGGTTCTTCAGTCACTCAATATACGCCAACAGGAGCCCCATATGTGCCAGGTCCAAGGATGCAAGTGAGAAAGGCAAATAGACATGTGGATGATTATAATGCTGTGGGATGATTGCAATGTAGTAGGATAAGTGCCATGATACAGACTTCTATTGAACAAATCATTTTGAAGAGCCAGATAAGAGATGGCACACATTTTGCCCTGGTGATGTTCAGTTAATCAGTCTGAGGGGAAAAAGAAAGGATGAAATAAATCAGCCTTCATGCATCAGCTTCTCACACAGCCCCCCGGGCTGTGAGAGGTTACTCTGGGCTCAGTGACGTAGTCCTATGTTAAGCATGAGCTCCATGCTCTCGAATAGCCTTATCAAACTGTAAGGACTCAACTTGACTGGAGAACAAAAGCATCCTATGAGATGCTTGAGAATTGTTCTGGAGAGGTCACAGGTCACCCTTTCCCATGTCACACTGACACTTTCCCTTAACAATGTGATAGCAAAGTGGGAACATCTGTTTCTGTGTGACTACATTGTGAATACATTGAAAGGGGCAGGAGGTGGTTGAGTGCAGCCTGTGACTTGTAAGGAATTTCATATGGAGAGAATTCTACTCTGTGGTTCTGAAATTAGGGAAAGGAGGAAGTTGCTTTTATGACTGTGGCAAAAGAGGCCCCTCTGCCTTGGATTCCTCTTTCTTTTTCTAATTTGTAACCATTTCCTGACTGACGTTTCTGTTGCATGCTTTTTTCATAAGTTACCTGATGCTGAAATCAGTTCATGACTGGGGCTGCGTGCGGTGAGCCTGGAGCAGGGTTCCGGCACCTGGGATCCCACTACTAACAGATCACACAGGGCCCAGGGATGGCCTCCAAGGCCAGATGGAACTGCTAAATCCCCCGCTCATCTGTCGCGACTACCATGCTTGGTGGGGTTTGCCTGGCTCACTCCATTCATTTTCTTTGTCAGCATGACTCAGATCAAAGTAGAAGAAGGCTCCATAAATGATAACCTAGAACTTTGCCCAAACACAGAGGCTACTTGCTATCTGGGCAACATCTTCCATCACACTCTCCCCAAAGGCACGGAAGGAAACAGGCAAATTATGTTTAAGTATAGCCTTTCTCCAACAACCACTTCCCACCACCCCCATTGCTTTCCTGAACCCATCATCGTTGTATTAATCAATTGGTTCAGGGATTTGAGATTTCCTGAGCTAATCACAGGATTTGGGAAATCCTGATTTCTGTTTATATGAAGCTGTGGCTGTGATTGCAGGCTTTGTACCTGGCCGTGCTCATGTCTGTCGTCTCACATTAGGCTTTAAGATGGTTCTGGTTGTTTTCTTGGAGAGTGAGAATGGATTGCTTGTCCATTCACTGGGGGGCTTGCATGAGATGATTTATTTCCAGAATGCATTTTGTTTAGAGCACAGTTGACAAAAATTAAAGTTCATAGCACTAAAGCCAATTAATGAATCAGATAGTCCAAGTAATAATTACTTTTGCACTTGTACCCATTGAAAAGTAATCATGCTGTGTTTCTGAAACTACTGTTGTCCTCCTAGATCATCCTTCTTCAAAATACAGATTGATATCTTAAAGATAAATACATGTTGATATCTTAAAGATAAACACATATTGATACCTTAAAGATAAATACATATTGGTAATTTAAAGATAAATACATATTGGTAACTCAAAGATACTTTCCTGGTGTCAAGTTAGGAAATGTATCCCAATAACAAAAAGAATTATTTCAGCAAACCCAAAAGGTCTTTAATTATTTTAGGATTTATAATGTCTCTGAGATGTTGTATCATGGAGAATAGACTTGGAAAGATAAAGTTGAGTGATAGAATATTGCTTAATGCCATGAGCAATGCTCAATGTTTTCTTTGTCAGAATGAGTATTTTTATAATAGATAAAGATTTCATCCAAGGATTTCTTGAAGTGAGGGTCGTCCATGTAGTTTCTCTTCTCCTTTTTCTGTAAAAAGGCAAGCAAATAGACTCATAGTACAATGTGTAGCAAGATGTCCCTGGGTGTCACTTTAATTTAAGGAAGTCATTTGCAGCAGATTTTTCTAGTAAAAATGTTACTTGGTCTTTTCTGCTGCTTCAAAGAACATTAACTGTGATTTTTTAAAAAAACAACAAACCAAAACAAGCTCACTAAACTTGACTCCAACTCACAGCCACTGTGCTATGGCTTTCCCAGGCGGTGACTGTTTCTGAGAAGAAAGCCTCCCATTTCTCCCAGATCGTGAATCAAAGTAAACTTGAATCCTGTACATTTTCCTTTTTAGTTTATGCTGCAATGACTCAATGGTCCAGTTGTGAGGTTTTGTTTTTTCTTTAGGATGAGAGGTCACCCACACTGAAGGCTGCACTCTTTTATCTTCGTCACGAAGTGCTTCTTCTCCTCCTCCCTTTCAGCAAACTAGAGTGTGTCACCTGCATATTGCAGATGATTTATTAGTTTTCTTCCAGTCGTAATGCTGCATTTTTTCCATCTCTAGTTTCTCTGGTTATTTGCTTACAGATTGAATAAGTATGGTGAAAGGATACAATCTTGATGCACACCACTTTCCTGGTTGTAAAACATGAAGTCTCCCTTTGTTCTGTGTGAATGATTGCCTTTTGATCTAGGTACAGGTTCCATATGAGCGCAATGAGGCTCTCAATTCACATGGTGGAATGCCCTGCATAGTCAATAAAACACAGGTACATATCTTTTTAGTATTCTCTGCTTTCAAGGAACACTCATCTGACATCAACAAAGATATTCCTCATTCCATGTTCTCTTCTGATTTTGTCCAGAATTTCTTTCTGAAAGTTTTTTTTAGTTATCTTTATTATGAAGTTATTTACATATGATAATAATGATATTTCACTGCAGAAATCTCCTGCTACAGACCATTTTAATGTTCTAAAAGGCAATGATTCCACTTTGAGGGCTAAGGTGTCCCTGGCCTAGGCCATAGTCTTTTCAATCACCTCATAAATGTGCTGGGAAATGAATAAGGATGACACAAGAAGAATGGCTGTACTTGAATTCTAGTTTGGGGGAAGAATATTGAATATTAAATAGACATGACCAGAAGAATAAGGAGCCCGATGAGTGAAATGTTGGGCTGCTAACCCCAGGTCAGCTGTTCCAACCACCATTCACTCTGCATAAGAAAGATGGGGCTGTCTGCTCCTTTAAAGACTAACAGTCTTGGAAAGACACAGGAACTATTCTGTTCTATCCTCTCTGGTTATTACGAGTTAGAATGGACTCCTTGGCAATGGGATCATTGGGGTGGACAGAAAAATGAACAAATTTGTCTTGAAAGAACTAGAGTTCAAGTGCTTCTTAGATGAGACTTCATCACTCTGATTTGGATGTTACCAGGAGTTACCAGTCCCTAGAGAAAAGCTTAGCAGAACCGAAGAAGGCCCTCAGTGAGATGGATTTGACACAAGGGCTGCAAGTATAATCGCAAACCTAGCAAAGAGATTGTGAGGATGTCACGGGACCAAGTAGTGTGTCATTCTTTTGTGCATATGGTAACTCTGAATCGGATCTGGCCGGAGGACACCTCACAACAACGTAGCAGCTCCATGGGACTCTGTCTATGGAGGACGGCGAATACAGTTTTGAATCCTGGATTTGTTTCTTGTAAGCTATGTGACCTTAGGCAATTAATTGTAGACCTGTGTAGTAAGTGATAGAAGGCATGTAAAGCATAGCATGTGGCATAGTAAATACTTGATTAGTATTTGCTCTCATTAAATTATAAAACACTGTGTAGATGATGAAAATGCAATTCTATCTCTGAACATGCACAGTTTGTTCAAATCGATCCTAGTAATAGATCAAGATTATTTAGTAGGGTTTGGATTGGCATTTTGTTGATTTATAACCGAACAACTCTATGAAGGAATTCGTATATTTGTAGGTTTGAGTTAAAAATGTGGTCACACGTGTTTGTCTTCAAAACACCTGGAATCATTTCGCTTGTTCATGTTTCAAAACTCTTGGGTGCTACACATGCCCAGAGCATTTGTGTGGTTGTAGTTTCTTTATACTATATTTACTGTGTAAGTAAGAGTGAATTTCATGTTTCAGCTAATGATAGACTCTGCAGAACAGGTGTATTGCATTAATTAATATCTGCATCTGCAGAACAATGTTTTCTCTGCCTTTCCTTAGTTAACTGTTGCCAACTTTGTCTCCTAAATTTCTCATATATTTTCTTTGCTTTCCACAGTTCCATTTCTGTGCCTTTGATGATATTTTCATGTTTCAGGATCTTTCTTTAGCTCAATTTGCATACCTTGTCCAAGTTTATTTACCTGTTCATTTCACCATCAGGTCTAATGGTTTCTCAGTTTGATCCAGAGTGTCTGTCCATAAAGCAACATATTTCCAATACTTTTTTACACATAGCCAATAATATTCATGGTCACTTCTAGACCATGTTTTATTTGGTGGCAATATCTGGCCTTTTATGTAATATTTGATAGATGCTTTCAACTCTTATGATACTACATGTCTTCACCCTTTGTTGACATATATGGCCCATCATTTTTCTGTAATAATACAGGTATTTCCAAACCCCTGAACTAAGCTGGTTCCCAGAGGAGAAGAAAGGTCAAGAACTTCAGAATCTACAAGATGCTCTCCACAGCCCTCCATAGGATCAGGCTGAAATAGAAACCTCACCTAAAGCCAAGCCATTGCTTGGTTTGTTTTTCTTCTTTATCCTACACTACTTCTTTCATTAACTCTATTCTCATTGTTAGATACCATTGCCCTCGGTCGACTTGGACCCATAGCAACGCCTATGCACAATGGTGAGAAATACTGCATGGTCCTGGACTATCCTCACAATTGTTCCTATGCCTGTGTCCTTCTATGTAGCCACTCTATCAATCCCACTGAAGGTCTTCTCTTCTTCACTTTCCCCTCCACTTTTCCAAACATGATGTCCTTCTTTAGGAACTGGTCTCTCCTAATAATATGTCCCAAGTATGTAAGACAAAATCTTGTTATCCTTGGCTCGAAGGAGCACTCTGACCTTACTTCTTCCAATATAGATCCCTTTGTCCTTTTAGCAGTGTATGGTACTTTCAATATTCTTCTGCACCAATACACTTCAAATGCATCTATGTTTGTATGGTCATCTTTATTTTATGTGAAACGTTCACATGCTTATGATATAATGGAAAATACTCTAGCTTGGGTCAGGTGCACTTTAGCCCTCAGAGTAATAACTAACATCTTTGCTCTTCAGTACTCTAACGAAATCTTCCGCATCAGATTTACTCAATGCAAATTGCCTTTTGAACTCGACTGCTGCTTCCATAAGCATTGATTGTGCATCCAAGTAAGACAAGACCCTTGACAACGTCAACCCTCTCTGCATTTATCACGTTGTTACCTGGTAGCTCAATTGTGAGGCTTTAGGTCTTCTTTCATAGAGTTGTAATCCATCCTGAAGACTATAGTCCTTGATCTTCACTAGCAAATGAGGGTTGTGTCAATCCCTCCTCAGCCAGCAAGGTGTGTCACCTTCATCTGATCTTGATGCCCTAGTCTTCTTCATATAATTCAGCTTCTAATGATTTGCTCAGCATATAGGTTGACCAAGTATGGTCAGAAAATGCAACCCGGAGGCACATCTTTCCTGATTTAAACCATGCAGTAATTTAATATAATACATTCCTAAGATCCTTCTTGGCTTTTCCTGGGAGCCCTTCCTTAATTGATCTCATACACCCCTTGAACTTTGGCCTCGGTGCTTGTTGCCAAGAAGCTGGCAGGTATTCCATCAGTGCTTATTGCACAGGTGCCTGCTCAAATAACAGCCTGGCATAGTGTCTGGGAGCCCGACTCTGGAATCTATGTGGGTTCAAGTCCCAGTTCTTCTGGTTATAATTTGTGTGGCTTTCAGCAAGTTATTTAGGCTCTTCATGCTTCAGAGTCTTTTGTCGTTAAATGGTATTAAAATGGGTATTCTGAAGACAAAACCATAAGTTGATATGAGAAAAATACTTTCGTTTCTAACATGAAGTAATTGCTAGTTATTTGTAACCTAATCCTGAAAAGTAGATCCAGCAACTCTCCTCTTGCAATCTGTTTTTTCCTAATCTCCCTCCTGGTATCCTTGGTGGTACAAATAATGAAGCCTTGAGCCGCTAACCAAAGGATTGGCAGAGGGAATTCACTGCCCAGGCACACCTCAGAAGGAAGTCCTCATGAGGTACTTTCAAAGTGCCATGGCCATTAAAATTCTCTGGAGCAAAATTCTATGCAGAAGATTTCTTCTGACTCTTGCACTCGGATGTCTATACATTTGATTCGTCTGCAGTGAGGGCATTGAAGCAAAATACAACTGATTCAAAAAACAACAACATCCAATTAAAAGCGGATATATAAAAATATTGTAGATATGCATGCATAAATAAGGAGATAAATAGAATACTTGAAAAATCTTTAGGTTCTGTCAGAATTTATAGCAATCCCTTGAGTACCATGAGTCCAGCTTCATTATTGATGCTAAAAAGCAGCCTGAGTTTAACATTTTCTTCAACTTTACCTTTTATGACTGTATGGAAGCTCTCCATAAGGGTCCACTTGGTTTGGACTCATACACAAATTGGTCCCTCGCCAGATGCTCCATCTTCTTATGCATCATACCTCCCGATAGAGCTGATATGTTCCCCTGAAGAGAAACTTTTAAAGACTCCACAAAAGTCTAATTTAGATTTGGCAATCACTGTGCTGTGGTGTTTGAGGGTTTTAGATTTAGCAATAAATAATATCTTTAAACTTCCAGTGTTTTTTTGTGTTAGTTGCTGTGCTGTTTCTATAGGAAAAAATTCTACAAGTCAGAGTAAATTAAATCTGCCACAGTCTCCTGTGAGCTAAGACTGTAATTTCTCCTTAGACTCTGATTCTCCTCATTTTTATCATGAATAATGAAATGATATGGAATAAGGAAGGAGGGGATAAGGTGTATTTGTCTATAAATTATTATTCCTCAAGGAATCAGTTGACAAGTTGGACTAATCTGAACAATATTTAGTCAGGCAAACTTCTGCATCTTCATTTTTCGTTCATGTACATCAGTGTCTTAGAAACATTAAAGTCTTCATTGGGGAAGTTCAGGATTGTGGGCCTGGAGAAGAGAGAACTGATCCATTCAAATATGTGTTATTTAAGTTTCATCAAAAGGGATGCATTGCAACAAAAAGAACTACCCTTCCTTTAATAACACATTTTTCAACCTAAGTCAGTGTCACACTTATTTCAAAGAAATATGACTTTATATTTCTTCTCATATAAGATAAGGCATGGGGCTGAGCCCCGTTGGTATAGTGGTTGAGTATGGGACTGCAACCGTTGGACTTGGTGGCTCAAATCCAGTGGTGGCTCTCCAGGAGCAAGGTTGGGTAGCTCCCATGACCACCAGAGGGCAGTGAAGACCCAAGTCCTCAGTGCACCTAATTATTCATGGCAGGCAATTTTGGTGTCTGTATATGGAGTGGTATATTTTAATCATTGCTATTTGGATTCCAAATCAGCTTTTATCCTGTTGTTATTAGTACAATCCAGCCTCTCTTGACTCATCTTGACCCCATTCCCATGTGAGAGAGTAGAACTGTCTCATAGCATTTTCTAGTCTAAAATCCTTATGGAAGCAGATCACCAGGAATGGGCGGGTTTGAACTGCCCACCCCCAATTGAACACTTTACTGTTGCTTCGTTGGGGCTTCTTTTTTCTGCTCTTGGTCTAGAAGACTGAACGTGAATGCGTAGTTTGTTTTGGGTTATCCCATTGAAAGCACTTCATTGTAACTTGGGGATCTGCTCTCAGGGTGTAGATCCATCCTCTGTGCACCAAGAGGCTGTGGCTTGAGAGAGGAGAGGCTTTGAGGGTGCAATGCAAAGTCCCTGTCTGTGGAGTCCATTTAAGTCTCGCTCACAGTGATGCTAGCAGCCCGAGGAGGACTGTTCTGTAGGGCTATCAGTCCACTCATTGAGTTGATTCTGAGCCCCAAGTAGAACTCTCCTTGCAGATTTCTGAGACTGCAAACCTTTATGGGAGTAGCAAGCCTCATCTTTCTTCCACAGCATGGCTGGTGGCTTCCAACTGCTGACCTGGGGCTAGCGGCCCAATGTGTAGCCCATGATGTTGCCAGTGCTCCTTTTCTAGAAGGTTTGCTAATGTTAAATGATACCTGGAACCAACAATTTGGTTCAAATTGGACCATTCTGATTCATGGAGTTTTACTGGCTGGGTGTAACCTAGAATCTCTGTTGAAACCCCTTCAGCATGGTAGCAGCATGCAAGCCTCTGTTGCCAGAGGGATAGTGGTTGCTTATGAGAGAGACTGACTGGAAATCAAAACCAGGTCTTTAACATGGGTTGAGAATTCTACCATGGAGACACCCATGTCCGCATACATGGGAACTTGATAGTATTCAGTGTTTCTTAATTATTTTGAAACCTTTCTGGATGAAGGGCTTCACATATAATGACAGGGCCAATGAAAAGGGAAACAGAAGAAGGTATCACAAGACATACCTTGTAGTAAAGCTAGTTTTTTTTAGGGTTAGTCATCTTTCCACATAGAGCAGAGATTCCCTCTCACACAGAGATACTGTCAGAGCAAACTCTCTTACAGCAAGCAGGACTCCAGCACAGTCGCTCGGGGGGATATATCTTCCATTAGGTGGAAATCCTATACCCCAGGGATTTTAGATTCCTGAGTAGAGATTATACTGATAGAGGCAAATTGGTGATTTCCGCCCTTGCCTCCAAATTTCACTGTTTGGCTTTGCATTGAAAATGGAAAGTTTATCTTTATTTATTTACCTTAACTGCAGAACTTGCGTGTTAGATGTTTGTTGATGTGCAGTGACTCCCTGGTGGGAAATTACTAGAACTAACAAGACTACAAATATTTGTTTTCAAATGGATTTTTAAATTGACCTTGATAGTTTTCAGTGTTTCTTAATTAGTGTTTGCAAATCTGCTGATTTTACGAAAAATCTGTTTCTTGCTGTATTAGAGTATAGCATCACAACAAAATTAGCATTCCATATGTTGTTTTGTTAAACATACTTGGTGACTTTCTTTAAAATCTCTTGGGAAATGTTTTGAAATTTGTTGAAACAAATATGCAACACTTGACAATAAATTGGGATTATCACCACATTGTTCTTTATTTAAAGCACTGCATGTCTTGGACTCATAAGAGTGCAACCACCAAACCTACTCTCCAGAAATTGCTCATGAATTGGTGAGACCTAGATACAGGTATTTTTATGCAGTGCAAAACTGCAGCTTACTACAGAAGGCCAGCAGTGTCATGCTGCCTTGATGAAGCCAGAGGCTGGGGTAGTTAGTGTGTTAGTTCAGGGAGACTAGAGAAACAAATTCATAGAAACTCTTATGTGTATAAGAAAGAGGTTTATATACACGAGCAATTGAACATTGAGAAAACATCCCAGCCCAGTCCAGTTCAAGGCCCTAAGTTTGATATTAACCCATATGTCCAATACCAATCTATAAACTCCTCAGACTCATGAAACACATGCAATGACACCAGGATAATCACAGGTCAGTGGGTGCAGAGTCTTGTGTATCCAGTAGCAGTAGAAATATCTCAGTGCTCGCAGGGGTCTCTCCATGGCTCCTCCAGTTTCCAGGGCTCAGGGTCTATCAGCAGTATACAGTGGTGGTAGAAGCATCACAGCACTGGCAGAAGCCTCTCTCAAAATATACATTAACAACATTCATTTTTGCCATTTCATACAGGAATAACCAAAGACAGCTTCCAAACAAAATAACCAAAACTTCAACTTCCCATATTGTTTCCAGAAAACAATTCAGTAAACTGGGAGGATATATCTGACTTCTGGCTAGCCAAAGAAGAAATAATACCATGAGGCAGAAATCAAACAAACATCTACTCTCCATCATTCTTATTTATTTCTCCAGTACCCCACTAGAGAAACAAATTCACAAACACGCATATGTATATAAGGAAGGTATTTGTATCCAAGAGGAATGGAACATTGAGAAAGCATCCCAACCCACTCCAGTCCAAGTCCATAAGTCCAATATTCGTCCATATGTCCGATACCAATCCATAACTCCTCTTCAGACTCACGAAGCATATGCAATGATGCCAGGGCAATCACAGGTCAGTGGGTGCAGACTCTGGTGTATCCAGTGGTGGTAGAAGCATCTCAACGCTAGCAGGGGTCTCTCCATTGTTTCTCAAGCATCTCAACATGTGACTTTTCCAGCTTCAGAGGTCTGGTTCCATCAGGGTAAGCCCATGTGGCTTCTCCTCTGGGATGTCTCACAAGAAGTCAGCCTATGTCTTGTCAAGAGAGGGACTGAGTTGTAAGTCTCACACCTCCACGGGGGAAATACGGCCAGATTTTCTAGAATTCTCAGGAGAAAGCCATGTCCACACAGAGGTCTCATTGGTCAACTCCAGACTGACCGGCCAGACGCCACCCCTACACTCCCAATCCTCAAATTGGCACCAGATTAGTAACTGTTACAGGTAGCAAAAACAATTTTTCAGAAATTCTGTATTAAAATTTCCTCCATTCTACATGGACTAAGAAGATCAAGCCCCCTTTTTATAACAATCTCCTTTAGGATTCAGAAATAGAAACAGAGAAACATATTTCATCTAAAATCAGAGAACTGACATGCCTCCCTTCAATGATATTAATTGTTTTGACTATTAATTGATACTGGGATGTGAGAAAAGTCAAGATTTCTCTCTTCATAAGGATTGTGGTAGTCACATAATCTGCTGATAATTGGAGACATAATGAGTGAAGCGATGGTGCTTGATGACCTCGTTTGGAGGCTTTAATGCAAAAAATTGCTTGCTGGAAGTGGAATGTCACTCTGAGACACTCTTGTTGATAAGCCATATGGAGACCTGCAACCAGAACCTCGGAGCTGGAGAAGCCTCAGAGAGACACCAGAGAAGCCTCAGAGATGGATCTATCACCACTGGATACATAGACTTTCCATCCACTCGTCTGTGATCATCCTGAATTCAGCATCACTGCATGTGTTTCATGAATCTGAAGAGGACTTTATAGATTGCTAGTGGATGTATAAGCTATTACTGGACTTAAGGACTAGATCTGGACTGAGTTGGGATGTTTTCTTAATATTCAATTGCTCTTGTATATAAAACTTTTACTTATACAATATATGTGGCTGTGAATCAGTTTCTCTAGTCTACCCGGACTAACACAAGGATTTACGATTCTAGGACACAAGCATGTGCATGCCAGAAACAGTGCAAGGGGCTGAAGCTCCTGAAAGGAAAAGATAGGGAAGCCTCATTGGTTCTATTTAGAAGACATCATAGTTTTCAGAAACGAAACTTACTGCCATCAAGTTTACTCTGACATACAGATCACACAGTGATCCTGCAGAGCAGGCTAGAACTGCCTCTGTGAGTGTTTGCATCTGTAACTTTATGGCACTAGAAAGTCTTGTGTTTCTCTGATGGGGCCTTGTTGTTTCCGATCTCCTGACCTTGTATTTAGCCGTCCAGGAAGCATCTAGTATGCCACCAAGGTAAGAATCCAACCAGTGCACCATTAATAACCCATCGGACTCCTGCCCTATTTCCTTTTGTCTTATCAGCACCGAGTGTGTGTATTATGGAACAGTTTTACAAATTAATGTAGGTTCCTTTGTGGAACCAAACTCACTGCCACTCGAACTCATAGCAGCTCTATTCTCAAGTGTCATGTGAAACTGTCTTAGAATTTAAGACTTTGTTAGAATTGTAGCAGTATTTGTTTTGCTTGCTTTCTTTGTTGCTATGTCTCTTTGGACCTCAGTGGATCTTCTGACTCTTCAGAATTTAGCTGTGTGATAAAATTTATTATTTTATAGGTCTTTTGGCTTTTCTGAACTGAAAAGGTAGAACTGGACTTTCTGCATTATAAGAAGCAGCAGAATCCCTTATATAGAGCTTCAAATGCCAGGACTTTTGCATTTGAAGAGACATGTGGCTGCAACTACAGTAGAAGCTCAGTAGTCAACCACATCAGAACTCAGCATACCGGGCTTTTGATGCAAAATGTTGAGAAAATTTTCTATGGGAGCTTGAACAAAACATTGAAATCTGACCGGACACATGTGATTTTTGTAAACAAAAGCAGTTTGTGTTCCAGTCACTGGGTATTACTTGGTGTTGTTCATACATGTTGTTTAAAACTTTTGCGACTGTGTTCCAAGCATTTTGCTACAGTTTTATTATTTTTGTGGCTTTTTGTACTGTTTTTATATTTAAGTAATTGGTTATTACTTTAGAACATGACTTTAAAGGTCACCTTGTGTACAGCTGTGGGCAGGTTGTAGCCACCTTGTGTACAGCTGTGGGTAGGTTGTTATGGCAATCAATTTGTTCCAATTCATAAAGACCTCCATGTGACAATGCTGAACTCTTCCTCAGAATTTTCTGTTGTATAATATTTTGGGAGCAGATATCCTACTTCTTTATCAGAGGGTGGGTACATTTGAATCATCCACCTTTCAGTCAGCAGCAAACCCATTGTAGCAGTAGTGCTTCTTATAGACAAGTAGCTAGAGGCAATAAAAGATAGTCTTTAGGGATGTGAGGATACAGATGTGGAGAAATCAGTTCATAGAGATTTACAGCAGGGAACTAAATGCAGTTGATAAACTCTCCTAGTTCATTGCCAAAATCAGCACTGTTTCCTTTAGGCTACCTGTATGTACTGTGTCTTTTAACTCCTACCTCTTTGAAGATAATACCTGGGAATTGAGGACAAGTAGAGCAAAATGGGAAGGAAAACAAAACAAGAGTATCCTCAGATCAGAGGAATTTAACATGTAGGAGGCAGGGGAATATGGTCTCCAGATAACAAGCATGGAAAGTTCTCTGTAATTATCAGAGAGGTTCCCCAAGGAGGGTTATCCTACACTTCTTGGCAGTGAGAAAATCAACCTAAAAACCAGCACCAGATGACTCCACAGGGGAATGCTACCAAGTATTCTATGAAGAGTTGTTGCCCCTTTTACAAGACTACTTCAGAATATAGAAAGGGACAGCGAATTCCCAAGTTTATTCCACCAAATGAGCATTACCCTGATACTGTAATTAGGCAAAGAGCCTACAAAGAAAATTATAGGCCAATATACCTCACGGACAGAGAAGCAAAAGTTCTCAGCAAAATTCTGCCCAGTAGAATCTAACAACATATTAAAAAAAATAATTCTTCATGACTAAGCGGAATTCATACTAGGGATGCAAGGATGGTTCAACACTGGGAAAATTAATCAATGTAATCCACCACATAAATAAGAACCACATGATCATATCATTAGATACATAAAGGAAGGGGTCTTCAAACTATTGCCCATGGGCTACATGCGGCCCACCAAGGACATTTATCTGGCCCGCTGGGTGTTTTTGCTGCCCCTGCTGTCCTGCTTAGCAGGCCACCCGTCCTGAGCCTACAGTGAATTTGTTCATAGTTTTTTTTTAAACTATAGTCTGGCCTGCCAGTGGTCTGAGGGACAGTGAACTGGCCCCCTATTTAAAAAGTATGAGGACCCCTGCATAAAAGCATTTAACAATACCCAACACCCATTTCTGATAAAACAAGAATAGAAGGGAAAGTCATGAACATAATAGGGGTCATATGCCCAAACCCAATGGTCAGTATCACACCCAACGGCAAAAACCTGAAAGCATTGAACATGAAAATGGAAATTAGAAAATGATGCGTCTTTATCACAAATTCTCAATCAACTTTGCAGGAAGTCTTAGCCAGAACAATTAGACAATAGACAGAAATCAAAGGAATTCAATTGGACCAAGAAGAAATAAAACAACCAAGCCATTCAATTAAAAGGTGAGCAAAAGACATAAACAGACAATCCTATAGGAAATACACCAAATGGTTAAAAATATATGAAGGAATACACGGGAGAGTGCCCAGTGAATGGTCTGAAGTCAATCTGCTGCACATGATTTCTTTAAAGGGTTGAAAAGCAAGGCTATTACTTCAAGGACTAAGTTACACCTGACCAAAGCTTTGGGATTCGCCTCATGCTCATGTGAAAGTTGGACATGAAATAAGGAAGACAAAAAAAGAATCTATGCTTTTGAATCGTGGTGGCACTGGGGAAGAATATTGAAAGTACCACAAACTGTCTAAAACAACCCCAAGCAAATTTGTCTTAGAAGTATAACCGGAATGCACCTTTGGGGCAAGGATGGTGAGACTCCGATTTCTATATTTTGGACATGATATTAGGAGAGGCTTGTGTCTGAAGAATATCATGCTCAGTAAAGTGGAGGGGCAGCAACAGGGAAGAAGGTCTTTCAGGAGCTGGATTGACACTGTGGCTGCAACGTTAGGCTCAAACGTAAGAATGATTGGGAAAATGACACAGGACCTCGCCTGGGTTTTGTGCTGCTGTACTCAGTGTTGCTGTGAGTCAGAACCAACTCGATGGTACCTGATAACAATGCATGAAGGCCTGGGACTACTCAACATTTACTATTTTAATGTCTTCCCTGATTTCTTACAGCGTTGTCTGGTAGGTTGGCATGTTTTTGCCTCTGTGACTGTTACTGATCATTTTTTTCCTACCACCAACCCTCATTTAGGGTGTAAATAGTGTCCAATCACTTCAGTTCACTCTGTACAGATCAACAACTCATGTATTTTTGTCTGAAGCCAGTGTATACTTATCTGCTTTCCTTTTTGCAGCAGTGTTTTAAATTCTATACCGTTGGTTAAATTAATGACACTCTCGATTGAATTATTTTATGCCAACGTGGGATTAGCTATAATATTTTTTAACATTAAGTGATAACGACATCCCTAAAGTGAATCTGAGACATTTAGAAACCATATACATATGAGTAGATTTTATACTCACACTTAATTTTAGCCCCAATCTAAAAAAAATAATTTTTTGATGACATGGCTCTACCAGATATTTGCTCTCCAGACGAGATCGCTGAAGATGTGAGCATTATGTGAGAGTGATGAAGAAAGTAGATGGTATCTGGCTATTAGGAAGATTAGGTTCTGGCATCTTAAAGACTTTTCTTACAACAGACAGTTATCAAAGTGAGGCATCAACTAAGTCCACATGGAAGAAGCACACCAGCCTCCAAGGATTATAAATAATGAAATTCAAATCCAAAGGAGGAGATGGTATTAGTGCTTAAATTGTGAATACCTGATTTGAAGAAAGCTATGGGTGAGAGTTGAAGCCCAACATTTATTTTCTGGGGACACATGGATTAAACTTCTGGTGAATGCCCTCTGCACATAGTCCAGGTATGTGAGTAGCCTTGTTGTCAGACAGAGAGCATTCTAAAGTCCATTAGGCAGATGTCGTTAGGTTAAAATATAATAACTTATCATTTCGTCTCCCTTTTGATACATTTAAAGGTGTTTCAATTTTCATTATTTCCTGAGTTTTTATTGAAGTTTTTCTCTCTTTTTGTCTAGACATTGTTTTGTTTGTGTATGCGTTTCATCTCTGTGCTTTGCATGGTTTTCTATCTTGGAAATCTGTAGAGGTAGTAACTGGATTAATAATTATCTAGGATGTGGTATGGGTGAATGTGGGAGAAATGAGGAGCTAGCAGTAATGAGTATGAGAAGAGAATGTGCCGAAATTCATCGTGCTGGTGATTGTATACCTCTTCTGAATATGATTTAATTATTAAAAATGATATATGAAATATATTCAAATAAAACTATTTAAAATATTTAACATGGATGCAATGGCTTGAAAATTCATAATATGACAATAGGAAAACTAACAAAATCAAGATAAGCGGGTCAGCTTATTTGGGCAACTGTCTAATAATTTTCCTCTGTGAGCTAAAGTGGAAAATCAGCAAACTTTCTCTGTTAAGGGCCAGTCAGAGAGCAAATATGTTAATTTTATAGACCATGCTTTCTCTCTCTTTTTTTAACCCTAATCCTAACCCTAACCCTAACCCTAACCCATACCATGCTTTCTCGATTGATTCCAGCTATTGTCCTGTGAAAGCAACTTTACACAGACAACCCGCTGCTATTCAGATGGGTCTTCCTCAGAGCAGCTCTATGTAGGGTTTCTAAGACTTTATATATTTATGAAAAAGTGCAGCTTCATCTTTCTCCCATGGAGCCAGTGTTGGATTGGAATCACCAACCTTGAAGATAAGCTGCCATATACAATATAAAATCAAATGAGTATTCCAATAAAACGTCTTTCACTGAAAGAATGGTAAGCATATCATTAACCCTGGTTCTTCAGTTTGCCAGCCCCAAATTAAAGGCTTGTGTAGAAAGTACTTCATATGGTAGTCTACAGTACAGATTTTCCCTACCCTCCATTAATCAGAATTTTGTCAATGAGACATTGATCTTTTTCTGGGCCATGAAAGACTTTAAAAAATAACATGTCTATGTGCAACCTAAGATGTTTATTGAACAAACAGAAAATATATGAATGAATTAGAAGAATAATAGTGTAAATGTCAGTATATGCAAAGAGAAAATATTCTAGAAGGAAATATCTAAAAATATTTCTTTGGGTTGTTTAATTTTAAATGATTTACCATAAAAGTGTGAAAAATCTGAAGCAATAAGTTGTATAATCAAGCAAATTTTATCTAAGATGATAAAAAACATGTGTATGGTAGGGGAAAAGGGAGGAAGGCTTTAGGAATATATTGAAAATACATTATTGATATAAGTATTAATTTCAATTTATTCCATTTACTTGTCTTAAGCCATGGATCAAATTCTAAATTTCTTTTTCTGTTTGAGTCCCATTCCTTTTGACCACCACTTCATATCTTGAGAATGAAGATAATTGTGTTACTTTAAAACATCACCGCAACTATATCGTAAGAACTACTTCTGATAAATGGGTCTAGAGTCCTATCCCCCAAGATGTCGCTGTCATTGTCATCAAGGTCGCTGGAGTCAGCTCCAACTCATATGACAGCAACAGAACAAAGCGCTGACCTCGGGCTACGCTCACACGTGTTACTATATTCGAGCTCACTGTTGCAGCCACGGAATTGGTCTCAAGGAGGGTCTTCTTTTGCACCAACTATCTACCCTATCAGGCACAAGGTCCTTCTTCAGACTGAATTCTCTTGCCAAGTTGAAAGTATGTGAAATGAAATCTGCCAACCTTGCAATTAAGTAGAATTCTCTCTGTGCTTCTTCCATGTCATGTTTGTTCATTCTCTGAGCAGTCCATGGCATGTATATATGTTATGTTCTTTTCCAGTATCATAACACAATTGCATACATTCTTTTGTCATTAGTTAAATTCAGTTGGGTCTCTGTCACGGTAATGCTCTGTATAACAGAACAAAATACTCCCTGTGTCAGCTTCAGAGTCATTGTCTTGTTTGCGGCATTGTTGTCGACACTACATCCCCCTGAGATACCCTCCCACTTTTTTTCTTTCCTGAAACTCTACTCTATCAAGCATGTTGTCCTTTTGCAGGACTGCTTTCTTCTGATAACATTTCTAAAGTACACTGAAATGAAGTGTCGCCATCCTCTCTTCTCAGGAATACTACTGCTGTACTTCTTGGATCAGCTGTGATTCCCTGTCCAGCTTTGCATACATGAAGCCATTGCTTGGACTGACCGAGCACATCTTAGTTTCCAAAGTGACCTGTTTTAGATGAGTGTGAGAAGGAGATTAGGATGATGTCCATAGATATTTATAGATTTCACAGAGGATATTTCTACATATGTATTTATAGTGTTGAAAATATATCAATTAATATCATAGAACATTCTGGGGTCTTTATTGTGAAGACCTCTCAGTCATAACTAAACATCTGAAGGAAACGAGTCACTGATCCAAGGACTTGAATCAGAACCATTATCTTGTGGGACACTAACGTCAATTGGCATAACACAATTTGAAAAAAAAAAGTAGCTTCTTTGGTATTTAATGCTTTAAATATATCTTTTGTAGCAGATTTTTCTGGTGTATTATATTTCTGAACTGCTACTTCTATGGACATTCATTGTGTATCTGAGGATCCCAAACTAAAATACCCAGTATGAGTGAGTCAATTCTGACTCACAGAAATCCTTCAGGTTAGAGTAGACCTGCCCCCTGTAGGGTTTCCAAGCTTGAATGTATTTCTGGGAAAACAGATTATAACATCTTTTCTTATGGAGCAGCTCCTGGGGCTAAGTTGTTACCTTTCAGTTAACAATTGGGCACCTGCAATCCTGGAGCCATCATAGCCCCTTAGATCTCAGGCTAAACTAAAAAACTCAAACTCACTGTCAGCCATATAGGACACAGTAGAACTGCCCCTGTGGGGTTTTGAGGCTGTCAATCATATGGGAGCAGAGAGTCTCCTGTTTCTCCTGAGAAGCAGATGTGGGATTTGAATCACTGACCTTGATGTTCACTACTCTACCAAAAATCAAACCAAACTTGTTGCCATTGAGTTCATCCTAACTCAGCAACCCAAGAGGACAGACTGGAATGGCCACTTTGGGGTTCTGAGACTTTAAGTCTTGATAGGAGTAGACCAAACCAAAAAGAAATAAACTCACTGCCATGGAACTGCTTCAGACTTATCACAACTCTAGAGGAATGGGTAGAATTGCCACTGTGTGTTTCCAAGGCTGTAACTCTTCACAGGAGTCTCAAGGAGTGAGTATTTTAGTTCTAGCTCCTTGTTGACCCAAACCTATTTGTCCTCCTCTCTTGGAAGCTATGCTGGATCTGAATCACTAATTTTGTAGGAACTCTATTCATAGACCATTACAGCACCAGGGTTCTTGCCACCAGAGATCCCACTCATTGACAGTGCTTATCTTTCTTTCAATAATGTCTGCTGGGTTTCAGTTTCTGACCATGCAGTTAGGAGCACAATATATAAACCAAGCTCTCCAGCTAAGAAAACTGAATTCTGCAGATGAATGTGCACTGGAACCATAATGACCCCTCCCCAAATCTACTTCTATTAATTCTGATTTATTGCAAAATTTGTAGTAATTCATAGCAAAAAGAGGTACAGTGATTAGAGCTCTTGGCCTGCTGACTAAAAGGTCAGTGATTTGGACCCACCAGCCACCTGTCTATTGGAGAAAGATAGGGAAGTCTTTTGATTACGAGTTGGAAAAACGTCACAAAAGCCGTAAGGTGTTATCATTGAATCAGTTCTAATGCATAATGAATCTATAGGACAGTGAAGAACTGTTCCATAGGGTTTCTGACTGTAAATCTTTACGGAGGGCACTTGCCCCATCTTTCTTTTGTGAGTGACTTGTGGGGTTAAACCACTGACTCTTGATTAGTATCATAACACTTAAACGACCATCCCACCAAACCATAACAAAGTCATTATTGTCAAGTCCATTTGACTTACAGAGCTCCTTAAATATGTCGCAGTATATATCATTATCAGGACTAGCCTTTGGATAAATGAGAAATAGGTAGAACCCAAATGTAATTGGTTGCATTCCTTATATATGTATTTTTATGAATGCTCACTTATTCTTAAGATTCTACAGACAACTCCTATTCCCTTGAACTTTACCCAGACAAGAATGAAGTCTGCTTTTAGCCTTTTGTCAAATTAGTAGGACTTATTAGTCCAGCCACTCATGAAATGCACTGATGCCTTAAAGCGGCTATATTATTTTGCCTGTCTTTGTTTTGCAGTACAAAAGAGAAAATTGGTCTAGTAGTGTCGTTTTGCCTTAATGTATAGGCAATTGCCACATCTTTTATTTATTCAGTTTTAAGTCTATTCAACAAATATTTGTAGAGTACCTACAAATTCAGTGTTATTCTGGGAATCTGATTGTTTCAGCTGAGGTAGAATTTGATTAGACCACCCCCAATCATTGACTAAGGAGCAATGGAAATTGACTGCTTGACTGATAACCAAAAGACTGACAGTTCAAACCCACCATCTGTTCTGTAGGAGACAAACCCAGCAAATAGGTTCTTGTAAAGATTGTCATCTAGGCTACCCTCTGGGACTGTTATCCTGCATCATAAAGGGGTGTAACGAGGAGAAATTGACTCCGTGGTACAAAGTAACAAGAGCAAAGTTACTGCAGAGAGTTCTTGGATTATACAGATAGCTAATAGGCTTGTCTCCTGATCAAAGGGTTTGAGTTCTCCCAAAGGGACCTTGGAAGAGAGACCTGACAATCTATTTCTCCCAAAATCAGCTGTGTCCTATAGAGCACAATTCTACTTGGATACAATTAGATTCACTCCCAGTCAGAATTAAAGGGATGGCCACTTTTTGTTTTTTTGGATGTCTGTGTGTTTAAACATGTTGGGCACCATGGTTACTATGGCCCTTATCTTTACAGTCTCTCCCCCCCCCCCCCCAAAGCTTTCCACAAGAAGCAGGAATTTCTAGCTTGTACATAGTCTGGCAGCAATGACTTCTTTGAACTCATTTTCTACCTCTTTTAGCATTATCTTTCTACTCTAGGCCCAATGACTGACCCCTTGACGTTCTTGAGGCACCTGTGCTGTTCTGACGGCCCGAAACATTCTTTTGGCCTTTGGTTCATGTTCTCATTGTATATCACCTCAGCAGAGAAGATTACTCTAACCTCCTAATTAAATGGTACTCCTTTATTCTCTGTTCCCCTTTCCCTGCTAAATGTTCTTTCTGTAATATGCTAACACCTGCTAAATAACACACATTTTTGGTGGCCTTGCCTCTTCATGAGAATATGTTTCCTAAAGGTATTATCTATTTATTTAACATTCCTAGTGTCTAGAACAGAGTCTTACCATAAGACAGATTGAGTGTATACTTGTGATTTTTAAATAACTGCTTCATTTGGAACATCTACAATGCTACTTTCTTTGTTTTGGATCCAGTCCCTTACACAGCACTAGAAGGAATCATATTGCTACACCTATAATATATGCTAATGAGAACCAAACACAAGAGACTCCCACTGCTTACCAAGGCTACTACTAATATTAGATCTAGAAGTTCATTTCGTAGAGCCTTGTTTCAGGACCTTTAGCCATTGTGACTTTGGTTTGAATCTGCTGTGATTTTTACATAGTGTTAATGTGTGCATGACATATTTCAGAGACCAGGCTTGTCATTTTCTTTGAGGGGTCCCATGAATTTCTCTCTTACACTTTTGAAATGAGATTTCAGAATTGAATCACATTTATGTTTCAATCAAAATGGATTTGATTTACAGATGTCTGATCCCTTCACACAGATCTAAAAAAAGAAGGCTTCCATCAACCTCAGTGTTTGTTTTCTTGTCTCTGACAAACAAGAACCAAGGACTTTTGGAGGGTCCTTGAGAACTTTTATTGCGTTAACACCATGTTTGGTAAACAAAGTCCATTATATTTGCTGCCATTTTAAAGTTTCATTTAATCAGGGAAGTGGTATAATCTACTATCAAGTTGTGTATGTGTCTTCAGAATGTGATTACTGCCCATAAAAATGGTTTTAATTGAAAATTTTTTGTCATGGGTAGCCTATAGCAGACATATATCCACATACCTATATTTATGTGTCTATAATTTATTTTTTAAGATTCCCCATACAACACTATTTTGAAATTACTAAAGGGGATTGTCTTTCTTTTTTTATTGTTCATCTGGGTAACTTAAAAAATATATATATTGCTATTATGTTCAGCTGTTGGCACCATTGCCGACAACTAAAAGCTTAAGAAAATTACTCTCCCTCACCACCCCCCAAAGCCACATCTAAAAAGGTCACAAAAGGAAACACACAATTCAAATAATCTCCATGCTGTATCTGAGATTAACTTGGACACAGATGTTTTAACTTACAGTTTGATCTGGCCTAATATATACATTTAACAAAATCCTGTTTTGTATTGCTTCTATAAACACTGTAGTCTGATAAAAAGTATATTGATTTTTCTGCTCTTTAAGAGCTTTTGAACCAGTGCTTCGAGCAGGTTTTCTCCAAGATCCAAATTAACTCTTTCAGCTTATGACTCTGGTTTCTGTGTAGGGGTATGTGTGTGCATTCAAGTATGTGTTTGTTTATGCTAGAAATGGATTAGAATGGGAAACCATTTTGTGGTTTCTGCAATATTTTACTTGGTAGACATAATCATTAGACTTTGTTCTTGATTTTTTTCTTAGAAGATGAAATGATTCAACACTGTTCATTACTGCTCATTTCCTAACCACACTGTAATCATTATAGGTCTAGATATCATCTGAAAAGTTACTGAAAATATGACTGCACATGAATAGGGATTTCCTTCTGCACTTTGGGCACTGAAATACAGAGATATTGCTTCCTCTTTCCATTCTTCAGGACTTTTGTCCAACTACCCTGAATGCATATCCATAAAGAAGGGTCTCAGGATACAACTCTCTGTCTCTCAGTATCTCCCTTCACCTGTCAGAGGAGCACAGTGGCCCAAACACCTACAATTAGGTTTCTCAAAAGTGTTAGTATCTGTAGACCAGAATCTCAATCTAGACTACTTCTATGAGAAAATATATGATTCAAATTTTAAATGACAAAAGAATCACCCAAATTTGCAATGCCACAACTCTTTTAAGCTGCTGAAAATTCTTGTTGATAACATGCTTTATGATGACTTATAAAGTAAGATTCCTAATTAAGCAGACACTGCCTAGCAAGGAGCTGATTTGACTTGGTATTTACCAATGGACTTCACATGAATAATTTGATTTAAGCCTCAGTATAAGGATTTGATGTACATGTTTTGAATATTTCCACTTTGAAATTGATGACAGTCTCTGAAAGACTTTGGTAGAGGAAAGAATCTAAGTTCTGCATGTCTTTGTGGATATAATGAAATAATAAGCATTTCAATCAATGGAAAATTAATTTAAATGGCTATTTTGTGATGTAGAACCAGCACAAAATTAAATCAAATCAATTATTCAGATGCACAATTATGATAATTTACAATAGCAATAAGAATGTTTAATCAGTACTGTGCATCTATTTCTTTCATTCATCTATCATCTAGTTAGCTATCATCCATCTATCTGCCTATCCTCTATCATCTATCAATCTAATCTACCTACATCTAAGTACAGAGAATAAATGCATAGCAAGAATGAAACTCTGAAATCTATAATGTTCTTTTAAGGGATCTTTCCTTCTCTTAAAGATATTTCTTGAATAAATCATATAGTTAAATAGAATATCTATCAGCGATTACAAAAAAAAGCCCACTTTAAATACAATTCATTCTCAGGGACTAGGACAGAGTCTTCAAATCCAGGTGGGCCCAGGATGCAGCCATGGTCAGATGTTCCTCCTTTGCAGAGAATAAACATAAGTAAATTAAAGCAAATTAATTTTCCTTTTGATCCTAGATTCCCTATCTGAAAGGTTCTTTGAAAGACTATAGATCAATACATGTATTGGCTCAAAATCTACTTCTTAATTAAATAATGAAACTTTATGTTAATAAAAGCCTCCACGTAGCATATTGACACCGCCAATTAACTTTAACTCCATTATCTGAAATTGTGAATAATTAAGGAAGAAGGACTGTAAATGGTAAGGAGCTGCAGATTCCTTATGGAGACACTGACAGCCCTTTGTCTTTTCCAGTGGTTACTGAACTTTTGGCAACGACACTATTCACCCAATCAGTAAGGTGTGAAATGTCATCTTCTCACTCAATATCTCTTCCCATGTGTCTTTGAGTTATATCTGCTCATTTTATTGACAAAACGTGCTTTTATTATCTTTAGCTCTGTGGAGCCAGCACATCTCAGCAGGAATGAGCTGGATCTGAGTCTGCTTCTCACATCCCTGACAGAACTGTCAACTTCCTTTCCATCACACAATCTTGGTAGCTCTTAGTGGTGTCAGAACTCAATGTTTCCTATTTCAGGTGAAATCGGCACAGCTGGGCAGAGAGGAATCCTCTTTAGACTTGTGAACTGAGCAACCTGGATTGACAAATTATTGAGAAGATACAAATATGGACTTGGATTTCTAATGTAAAACTTAAATTATCTAAATATCAAAAGATCATTAAAACAATCAGCTTTGAATTAGCTCACTGATACTTTAGAGCTAGGTTATTAAAAGAGATCAGGATCAGCTGGACTTTTTCATTTGTGGTATATTCTGAACATCATGATATTGCATTATGGACTGACTGATTGATTGATAGGACTGTATTATTTTCCATTCAAGTAATTGGAAAAATTCATATATAGATAGATATCCATGTGTTTCTCCCATCGAGATATAAATTATGGTGTGTGTGTGTGTGTGTGTGTGTGTGTGTGAGTCTGGGTAGACTAGAGGAACAAATTCAAGGACATGCATATCAATATAAGTAAAGGGTTTATATACAAAAGGAATGGGACATGGAGAAAGCATCCCAGCCTAGTCCAGTTCAAAATGATAAGTCCGAAATTAACCCATATGCCCGAAATCAGTCTATAAAATCTTCCGACTCATGAAGTCACAGGTCAGTGGGTGTAGAATCCTGGTGCTGGCAGGGC
Organism: Nesogale talazaci; assembly: GCA_004026705.1. Taxonomy (NCBI): domain Eukaryota; kingdom Metazoa; phylum Chordata; class Mammalia; order Afrosoricida; family Tenrecidae; genus Nesogale; species Nesogale talazaci. Next base: position 66,985 of record PVJH01006274.1, read on the forward strand.
ACCTCACCTCCAGGGCTCAGGGTCCATCAACAGCAGAAGCAACTCATCGCTGGCAGAGGTCTCCATCTGGCCGCCCCAGTGTCAGAGGACCGACTCCATCAGGGCAAAGCTGTGCGGTCTCTCTGCCAGCTCCTCCAGCTTCTTGAATGCTGCCAGCTTGTCTTGTCCGTGATTAATCACCTCTGAGACTAACTCCCAACAACTGGGGAAGATAGCTTCTCATCTTCACGAGGGAAATATCCCAGGATTTCCCAGGAGTCTCAGGTGAAAGCCATGCCCACACAGAGGCCTCATTGGCTACTCAATGGCTATCTCCAGATTAACAGGCTAGACTCCACCCCTACATTCCAATCATAAAATTAACATAAGCACATGACTGCCACAGTGTGCAACTTCCTTCTCTTAAAAATAAAGACTCTATAGTCCCAGTGTCATCAATCCTTGCTCGTATAGTGAGGAAACTCTTTCAAGAGAAATTATTATATTAGGGCATTAGCTAAGTGGTGATCGTATACTATGAATAAAATAAGAATGTTTTTAGTTAAATATATATGATATGTTTAAAATTAGTTTGTCATAAGAATAAAAGCAATGGTAACTTTAACTCTCTTCTTTTTAGTCATGCTAAACTTTTATCCTGAAGGATAAAAGAATTGACATTATATATGTGTCTTCCATTTGTTTATTCAATCAATATTTACTGACTACTGATTAAATGCCAGGTATTATGTATGCTGTATCTTAAAAGAAATAGAGCCTAGCCATATGAAGCATGTGGAGCAAAGTTTTCAAAGTCAGACAACCCCCATGAGCAAAGCCCAGAGGTGAGGAAGAACGTGGCAAATTTGGCAGAATTGGCAGAACAGTGTGGTTAAAAGAGCTCACAAGAGGAGGAGAGAGTGGAGCAAGTAGAGAGCGAAAAAAATGCACTGGTGCATATTATCACACTTCTAAGAAACATCTAAAAGAGACAAAGATATAGACACCAAACTTATTAGTTGCTCGAAAAGGTAGGAGGTAGGGGAAAGAAGGACCCATTGCTTAAGAGGGCTTTGAGCTCTTGGTAAAGGCAATAGAAAACTTTGGAAACAGACTGGGGATGGTTACAGAGCAGGATGAACATAATCAGTGTCACGGAATTGTAAATGTAATATAAAATGTGGAAATGGAAAAAGTTTTATTATATATCTATGTGTTAGTCTGGATAGACTAGAGGAACAAATTTCACAGATACGCATATAGGTATAAGGAAATGGTTTAGATACAAAAGAAATATGACCTTAAGAAGGCATCCCAATTCAGTCCAGTGCAAAGTCATAAGTCCAATATTAACCCATATGCCCGAAGTCAGTCTATAAAGTCTGCTTCCGACTCAGGAAGTCACAGGTCAGGGGGTGCAGAATTCTGGCGCTGGCAGGGGTCTCCCCATGGCTCCTCACTTCCAGGGTTCAGGTCCATCAACAGCATGCCAATCCAGCTTCAGAGATCTGTCTTCATCAGGGCAAAGCTGAGTGGTCTCTCCGCTGGCTCCTCCAGCTTGTCAGACGCTGCCAGCTTGCTTGTGATTAATCGTCTCTGAAACTAACTCCCAACAACTGGGGAAGATAGCTTCTTATCTTCACCAGGGAAATACTGCGAGATTTCCCAGGAGTCTCAGGTGAAAGCCATGCCCACGCAGAGGCCTCATCAGCTACTCAATGGCTTTCTCCTGATTAACAGGCCAGACTCCACCCCTACATTTCAATTATAAAATTAACATAAGCACATGACTGCCACAATCTACTTACCCAAAGAAAAGATAAATGAAAACAGGCTATTGGTGCATATAGAATTTTAACTTCAACTAACTTCAATCTTTGATCATTTGCATGATACATATATTTTGCTGTTTTTTTCTGATGTTTCCCCAATTCATTTGTTAATTCTTTGATAGTGCAGTGATTTTTTCCTTTTCTAATGCTATTGACGATACTTCCTTTCTTTCTAATTGGGCTTTTCTGATTATCTTTGGGTTGGATCATCAGACAACCCAACTTATCAGAATGACGTGGAGGGCCATGGGCTAGGTCCGGGGGCAGTCTCTTCTAGGCCACATTACTAAGCTCACATCAAGCCAGCACTTTCCTAGTGGACTTCATTTATTCATTTATGAAAGAAGGTGGATTGACAAGACACTGGACTTATGCCCCTTAACCTGAAATTTGATCTGCAATGACTTTGGGAGGAAACCAACTTAAACATAGATTATATTTTATGATTTGTTTTGCATAGATGAATTTACCACATTTTGAATTTTCTGAAAATGTTCCTACTCGTTCAGATGATCACATGCGTTACCATTGTTAGAGGCCGTTGAGTTGGTTATGACTCATAAAATGAAACCCTGTCCAGTCGTGCACCATGCTCACAGTTGTTAATAGCGTGAGCCCATGGCTGCGGCCACTGTGTCAGTCCATTCTATCCAGAGTCTTCCTCTTGTTCTCTAATCCTCTACTTCACCAAGCAAGAGGTCCTTATCCTCACACTGGTCTCTCTTGATAACATTTCCAAATTACATGGGATCAAGGTTTACCACCATTTCTTCTAAGGACTATTTTGCCTGTGCTTCGTCCAAGACAGGTCTGTTTGTTCTGACGGCTCATGATACTTTCTGGAGTCTTTGACAGCATCTTGATGCAAATGTGTCAATTCTTTGATCTTCCTCATTCATTGTCCAACTTTTACATGAATATGGACTAGGAGAATGTAAAAAAGTGATATTCTGAGAATCACTGCCTAAATGAGGACCTCATCTAATTATCAATCATCTAGCTATGAAATATTCTCCCACCCGACGACAGAGTACATCCTGTGTGATGACTCCTGCATTCTGTAAATTGTAGGTTATCATTCACCTATCCCAGAATATGATGTAAATATTAATTGCATAGGAGTATTCTTGGGCATAACTGCTGACTCTCTGAGGGAAGGAACTCTTTTCGCATGCTAATGGCTGCACTTACCGCCTTGTTTGAGCAAAATAATGTTCGAGGATAGAATAATGTTTATTGAATTAGTTTGTAAATGAAAAAAATATCAGTTGTCTTTCACCTGTCTGAAATTGCCGTTATTCGCAAAGGAATCATCACCCAGTTACTTTCCTGTCTTCAGACAAATATTTTTCTAGGCATCAATTGCTTTCAAATTGTAGCTAGAATTCACTGTGATTCTGTTGGGATACTCAAAATAATCTAAAATAACCTCAGGAGAAAAGGATGGTGCAAGGAACGCTTATAGGAATGAACTTATTTCAGATAGTGGTCAACTTAAGCAAGGTATTTGTGGAGTAATCAATCAAGTGACTTTTTCCCCTTTGCTTTTGGGGTCAGAAGCATTCATTGTACCTCCAAACCTCACTCCTGGTTAATTGCAGGGACGGATGGAGGAAAGGCAGGGTGCTGGGTGAGTGCTGACAACAGTCCCGAACACATGGCACTTGATTCCTACAGGCCCAGGTCTGCTTAGCATTATGTAGTGCTTAACATTGGTCAGGATGTGGTCAGTGTTTGTGAAAAGGTGTATGGGAAATTTAGGTTCCATGAGAGAAGTTTCTGAAAATTTTCACCATACATGCACATTTTAGTGTATAAGTTTGCTTATGGAAACTCAAGGAGGGAGGGGAAAGAATTTATTTGCACCAGGGAAATTTTTACTTTTGCTTGCCTAAGGAAAAAATGTCCACTGGGCATTTATTTGTATTTACAAAAATATAAAATGTTAGACAAAGTTTGAGATCATTGGAATTCAGTTGGTTCAAGGACCATTCACTAGTATAAACAGCTTTGTAGAGATCAAGAAAAGAAAGATGATGAACCGAGGAAGGGAACAGATATATAATTCTGATAAGAATCATTGATAACCAGGATGCTATGAAGATTATATATTAAGTTGATCATTGCCTTACTTTAATAGATATTACCTCAGTTTAAACAGCAACAGGGGAAGGTAATGTCTCCAGGGAAAAATCTTAACACCCCCTGGAAGAAATTTATGATTTTAATCTCATCATGTTACTGTGGTATTTAAAGTATTAACTTTTCCTTCACCATAGCAACTAAATTGATGAAGTGTGAGATCCCTTTTGGCTCTCGGTTTGGCACTGTGATTAAGGAAGACTGAAGGGTGTGCCTGAGGAAGGCTTTGCGTGCCTTCGTGTTTCCACATCGCATGATGTCACTGGTAGCATCCACTTGGACATCGCACTTCTTTGGAACGAGAGAAGACAGGATATAAGCACTCTGTGTAAGGAATCATCCTGCTGAAAGGATCTCTCCTCTAAGGTGTTTGCAGAGTGCGATGCAGTGCCCTGGGTTCGAATAAGGAGTTCAGAGTAACAAAAACACATCCCATCATGATGTGTGAGTACAAATGTTCCCTTTTGTTTCAGCTCAAACCATGACCTCTCCAAACTGCTTGCTCAGCCTTTCTTAAGACTGGAGCAACTTAAAAACAAATCACATTTACTCCAACTGCATAAACCAATTCCTCTGGGGCCCTAACTTTGACAGGATTCATTCTGAAATGGTCCTGTGTCATACATCTATTCAGTTTTATAACAGAAGAATCAGACAAGATTTCCCAGAGTCCAGCTGTGGATCTTTAGTTTGTCGTCATGTTTCTCAGAAGAGAACAACTGTTTGAATCAAAGCCAAAGATATCCTTGAATCATTTGGTATCAGGGCACTAATGAGCTCTGCAGACATTTCAAATTTCTTTTTCCCCCCTTTCTCCCTCTCCTTCCACCTTAGCCAGGTGTGACTTAATCCAGTCTATTATTCCCCTAGGTAATAAGCTGAAACACACATGTACACACATATATGACATATCTCTCTGTGTGTGATTATATATATATAAATATTTACACACATATTTACATATAAGACAATAGGAAAAAAGTCTGCTGCTGGCAAATTTATTCTGACTTCTAACAGCCAAGTAGTAGAATCATCCCATAGAGTCTTCAAAACTTTGGGAAACTGATATTTTTCTCCCACAGTGCACCTGGTGGGTCCAGATGACTTTTCATTTAGCCGAGTGTTTATTCACTGTGCTATACACATGTATTTGTATATATGGCACTTTTATTCAAATTGTGAGGACAATAAGATTCATAACATTTATTTTGCATTTTTTTTGGCATCACTGCCCTCAGGTGGTGGGAGTAGGAGGCCCAGCCCTTGCTCCGTGGAGCTGGAATCGAACCTCCATCCCAGTGGGCCGCAGTCCTGCACACAACCACTACGCCCCCGGGGCTCAGCCCTATTTTGCATTTTTGAGCAACACAGTCACAGTAGTGGAAAATCCAGGAATGAGTTTGAAAGAGTGAGAAATGATGAAGAGTATTTACCTGTGGGTACAGCAGAAACATCTAGCTTGACTGTTGGCTTGGTTTGAAGCTGTCAGTCATTAATTCTGCCTATTTTGTCCATTGCCTTGAAGTTGTCAAAGAAGTGGCAGGGGCAACAGAAAAAGCAGCTAGCTTTGACCAAAGGAAAAGCTCTTCTAGATACACTTTCCTTAGACACGATTTCATGTCACTAAAAGGATATAAAGTCTCACTAATGTCTCGAGAATAGAGATAACAGGAGTCAGGGAGTTGGAAGTCTCTCCAATATCTAACTATTATTGCATACCCACAAGTGTGAAAGTTAGAATGATGCCATAGAACAGGCTGTTCAAAGCACAGCTACTGGTCTGTTGGCTCAGGGGGCTAGCCAGACCAAAAGAAAACTGCTCCCAGGATTACTAGTATCCTATAGGCAGAGTCTTGGCTAAGTTTTGTTAGAACTATTAATGTCAAATACGTTCCTTATCAAATTAGTTATCTTATATGAAACTGTTTGAAGTTGTCGGAGATTTAATTTTACTTGACTCTACAATCAATGTTCATCAAGGCAGCAGTCAAGATGCTTGTTGCACTGGGCAAATCTACTTCACAAGATCTTTTTATTGTACTAAAGAGCAAATATGACACTTTGAGGGCTTAAGGTGCGTCTGACTCAAGGCATGATATCTTCTATCACCTCATAAACTTGTGAAAGTTGGCCACTGCATAATGAAGACCCTAGAAGAATCTATGTATTTGAATCATAGTGCTGATGAAGAGTATTGAAAGTACCATGGAGTTGATGATGGAACAAAGTTGTCTTCACAGAAGTGTCACGAGGATGTCCTTCAAAGCAAAGAGGTGAACACTTAGTCTCTTGTACTTTGGACATGTTCTCTGGAGAGACTAGTTTCTGGAAAAGGACATCCTGCTAAAGTATTGGGGCAGCAAAAAAGAGGAAGGCCATCAATGAGATGAGTTGGCCCAGTGGATGTTTGTCCACTTGAATATAATCACAAGGTGAGAGAGGCATAGGATTGGACAGTGTTTTGTTCTGTTGTCGGCACTTAAAAACAACATGTAAAACTGATAATATAACAGTTTCTCAGAGTGAAGGAAGGAGAAGGATTGGACCACTGGCTCTAAACTATCTGTTTTTGTCTACAGTAGACTCTCAAGCATCCTGTTTTTCCAGAATACAACTTGGAAACCACGCTTTTTGAAGCCTGAGGAATGTGAATACTAAGATTCCTTATCATCCAATTGTTTGCAGCCAAGGAGAGGAAATCTCAGAAATCTTCAGAGTGTGACAACAGTGGTGCTGGGACCTTGTTAGACATACAGATTCTGAATAATTTTTTTTTTTGTAGCCCAGGAACGTGTGTTTCCATAAGTCCTCCATGTGGTTTGAATGCCCACCACCATCTAAGAACCATGGCTAGAGCATTGGTTTCAACTTCTAGACTCCTCACACTACTTGTATATCTGAGTAAACAGAGAAGCAAATACCAAAATGGGATTGAATTTGCAAGGATTCGCCAGATGGAATACCTGTGAGAGACATTGGGAAGGGACATGGGAAAGGCAGGGTGATCCATCTGAGCTCAACTTAAGTCTGCCCCCAGTGAACAACAAAAGGAAAGAAGATTGGTTGGATAGTAATCCTGGAAGGGTAACTGTAACATCTGGGTCACGTTGTAGTTGGTATTCATCATTTGTCATTTATTGTGCAAACGTGTCATGTTTTTTTGTTTTGTTTTGTTCTGGGTGGGGATGAGGTATGTTGAATAATTCTGGCTTGTTTTCTGAACCCTGAAAATCATCTTTTATAGAGAGTCTGTATTTTGATGGACTCCTCAAAAGAATGCTAGTTTTAAGTGGGCACTTAATTTCATAAGACTCAAACTGTGAACTTGCTCTTCTCTGCAGAGGTCGTGACCTCACATCTTAATTCACTTATTGTTACCCTTGGATGTCAGGGCTACATGCGCTTTTCAAGGGTCAGACAGAGTTTTGGGTGGTTTATAGACACAATATAAGACTCCTTCTTGGCTGTCTCCATTCTGGGATTGCTTCCTCACTTTGCAACCGATCGTTACCCTACTTTGACTTCTGTCCCTTTGTCCTTCTGACCAGTCAGATGGCATATTTTTCTATGATAGTTTTATCTTCCCCTCCTGGATCTGAGTATTTTTTAATTCAAGTGTTTTTTTCTGTATTTGCTTTAAATATTGAATTGTGTTTTTGTTTAGTATATTCAAAATAATGATTGATTTTTATGTGTTTTAAATAATTTATGTCTCTGTGTTTATGGGCACCCTGGTGGCACAGTGATTAAAACCCTTCTCTACTAGCCAAAAGATCACTAGTTTGAATCCACCAACTGCTCTGCAGAAAAAGATGTGGCCATCTGCTTCTACAAAGATGTGCAGTTTTGAGATGTGCAGTCTTTTGGGGGAGTTCTTTGTATCATAAGGTCACTCTGAGTTAGAAGCAACTTGATGTCAGTGGGTTATTTTTATATGATATCTCTTATAATCTGTTTAATGTTTCATGTTTAAATTTCATTTTATTTTTATATTCATATTAATATTCTTTTTTATATGTGCCTACCTCTTTTCTCTTTCCTTGATATGCACACTGCATTCTGGTGCTTTATTTTTGAACAGTTGAAACTGCTGATAATTCCAGTAGGAGAATCACAGCCACTGACACTTCACTGACCACGGAGACACTAGTTGACCCACCAGTGGTTCCTTGGAAGATAGAACTGTGGATCAGCTTCTAAAAGTTGTCATCTTGGAAACTCTGTGGAAAAATTTCACTTTTCACAGTTGGAATTAACCAGCACCACCAACAATACATTTAGTAGAATTTTACTTTACATTTGATGGTTATTTTCTTCTTTCTGGTTTTTTTTTTTAAGAGTCAGCTAATTTTCTAACATTTTTCATTTATTTACTCCATCGCCCTTTCAAAATTCCATAATCTTTATTTTCAGCACTTATAATCTTACATGTGTCTGTCTAGTAGGTGGAATCAAGAAACCTAACATCAAGAACCCAAGCTGTCTTCTACTAATTGAATCTTCCAAGAAAGTACAAGAGCCTGTAGAAAAGCTTTACGATCTGTTCTGTCTCTCTCCAAGTCCAAGCTAACTGTGACACTTTTAGGTTTGGTGCTACATTCAAATTTCTTTCATGGTATGCTTCTTTTACCACAACAATCTTTATTTAGAATTTGTTTTACATATTTTTAGAAAGTCTGTCAGTGTCCATGTGTGTGTGAATGTATATGTGTATATACATACATGCATATATAAGTAAAATAGATTAAAGAGTGGCAGGACTGCAGATATTTAAAACTTCCCTGAGTCTCCTCTGAGATATAGTAATTATTGTTCTAATCACAGCCTCACTCCCATACAGAATACTAGTCTTTCACTTGGGATGTTCTTTCTCTTCAGTGGATCTCAATATGTTTCTGTATTATCTGTGAAACCTTTAGACAATACCAATACTTAGGCCCCCCAACCTAAGGTGATCAGACATCCCACTTTTTAACATTTTAACAGTGTCCCACGGCATTTTAAAACTAAAATAAATATATTACAACATTATTTTTGCATTCTATGAAAAGTTTTATTGCTCCATATAGACCAAATTTTTAATCAAGAACCCCCATCCCCACCCCCACCTTCACTCCTAGTCGATGGTGCCACGCTTAAAATCTGATCACTTTACCCAACACCCAAGCACAGTTAAATCATAATCTCTGGGGAACTAATCTTAAGAAAACACAAACCCACTGTCTGTGAGTTAATTTGGACTTACAAGGTTTCAAGGTTATACATCTTTACAGGAACCAAGAGTCTTATCTTTCTCCCATTGAGTGACTGGAGGGTTTGAACTACTAACCTTCCAGTGAACAGGTCATTGCTTACACAATAGCACCATCAGGCCTCCAGCAGAAGCAGTTAGTCTTTAACTCTTTAGGTTATTCTTATGGCAGACAACATTGAGAATATTGTGACTTTTTCAGTGCTGCCTGTAGACTTTCAGCTAAATTTCACCTCCAGTTTGCTCAATGTAAACTAGCTCCCTATTCTATCTCCCTACAATTTTCTAATTACACTTTATCCACACTTCAGATATTTTCTTCTTTATTTAGCTTGTTTGAATCTTCATGCTTTCCATCTGTTTATATCTGCTTCGGTTTTCTCTCCCTCTCCCCAGATGTAATGTAAGGCCATGAAAGCAGAGCTTTATCTTACCTCGATATCCCCATCTCGTACAGAACCCCCTAGAACTTTACAGAAACAAGCAGACCAGTTTCTGACAAGACAGTTCTGACTGATGGCAACCCACCTCTTTTATAATAGAGCTATTTTTGATGGGATTCTTGATGGCTATAAAGTTTGAAAGCAGATCACCTGGACTTTCTCTGGAGACACTTGCCAACCTCTGTTAATGACCACGAAGCTAACCATTTGTGTCACCCAGGAATGCCTAGAATGTATTTCTAGTTTCAGTCTAGTTGGTTTTGTTTTAGAAGGACCCCATATGTGCAAACACCCAATACATATTAATTCATACTTCCAGTGTAACACCTATTGTATCAGGCTGCAAGATTAGTACAATAGTAATAATAATGATGACAGGAAGATCAATAATAGATAGCTAGACAGAGTAATAGGTCTCATAGCCCAGTGATTTCCTTCTTTAAACAAATTTCAAATATATTACCCTATCAGCGATAAAAGTCATGTGCAATCAGATGCTCCTCTAAAGATGGGAGCTTCAGATCTATTCAGTAGCTTTATGGAAGAAAGCCCTGACAAATGTCTTTTATAAAGAATACTCTGTGGAGCAGTTTTACTCTTTAATGCATGGATCATCATTAATTAGGACTGACTCAAGTGACTAAACAGAGGGTGGAGATTTCACTATTTAAAGCAGTGATTCTCAACTTGTGGGTCGTGACCCCTTTGGGGGACAAATGACCCTTTCACAGGAGTCCCCTAAGATCATTGGAAAACATATATTTCTCGTGGTCTTAGGAACTGAGGTCTTAGGAACTGCTCCACTATCCATTTACAGGCAGGCAGGTCCACTCACATGCAGATACACCTACATATGAGTACCTGGTGCAAGGACTGTGGCCCATGCTACACCATGCTTCAAGACAAAATTTCATTTATTTGTCATTAGAAATACATATTTCACAATATATAGTTACATATTGTTTCTGTGATTAATCACTATACTTTAATATGTCCCATTTGTAACAATGAAAATACGTATCAGATTTTTATATGATGATTCATAATAGTAGCCAAATTACAGTAATGGTGTAGCAATGAGAATAATTTTTATGATTGGGGGTCACCACAACATGAGGAACTGTAATGGCATTAGGAAGGTTGAGAACCACGGAAGACACTGCCTTTGACATTTAGTCCTCTCATGGTAGTTACATGCTACATTGAAAATGAACTTCTGTGATTTATAGAACTGTGGACATTTCAACACTGGCCATGGTAACTTGATCCATTGTTGTGGAGCTCTGTGAATTTCTTCTTCCTTCCTTTATTGCTGCTCAGCATTATTGAGGAGCTGTGAGGCAGGATGGCTTCCACCCCCATGTCAGGTCCATGGTGGAATGCTGTTGGTGGTCTGAGACCAGAGTCGAGTCTTCCTGCTGTGGTTAGGCTACAGGAAGTGCTCTGTGGTCCCTCGATCCAGACAGCCAGACACATGAAAGGTCTAAGAACACACATAGAGAGAACACATAAACACATACTCATCCATTTTTATGGACACACATAAATGATGTGGGCAAGTGTAACACATTGATTGTGGAGATTCAAGAGCTGTCAGTCAGAAGATGTTGAAATTTGACAGAATTTTAAATGAAGAGCGAAAACAGGACTAGAACACAGCAGCCATCAGGATTGAGAAAAACCTGGGGCATGAGAGACATAGTAGCCGATCAGTCTCACGGGAGAGCAAAGCAGGTAGTTCATGTACTGATTCTGGTCCTCCTAGAGAATGGTTTAGGGCCTTACTTCTATAGCAGGCTTATATTCTATACTATGAGTAAAAATCAACTAGTTAGCCAAGGGTTGTTTTTGTGTGTGTATTTTAGTTAATTCCAACCTATAATAACTCTTTAGGGTGGAGTAAAACTCTTCCCAGGCATTTCCAAGGGTGTCATCTTTATAGAAGCAGATGGTGAGATGTGCCTCCTAATGCTTTTGAACCATTGGGCTTTTACTTAGTGGCTGAGTGATTGCTTTCTATACCACCTGAATTTCTTTCTACCTATTCTTTCAAATTGTCTTAAATTGCTATATAGATCAAACAGCCTTCCTGAACTTTAGATCAACTTAAGGCAAAGCATCTAGGCCTATATTAAACTTTGTTTAAAGCCTAACCAAAGAAGAAATCTACCAATGACTCCACAGGAGAGGCATTCAAATTGCATGACTTTTCTAGATTAATTTGTCACTGAACATTTTGTGACCATATACTTGCACCACAAACCATAGAACACATTTTATACTATATTTCACTTCTTTAGTTTTATTAAGAAAAACTTCATTAAATATGTTCCCTTCTCTGTTTATTTAATAATCAATTCAGTACATATTTATTGTCTACTATATTTTAGACACTGTGATAGCATGAGGTATGTAACTGTTAAAATACAAGGAAACCATTTACAGTTTAGAAGGGGAAGCAAGGCACTAAAAAGCTAGCAGACAGGTTATAGTTGTAATTAAAGGTGGTGATAGGAAACACCAAAAATGGGGGTGAGCAATAACATATATGGGAGATGGGACATTCATGTGGCATACAAGTTTAGAAGAAGTTAGGTAAAAGGTATTTTACATTTCAGAGTGTTCGGAAAATCTGAAAAACGATATATGTGGCTCTATTTGCCAAACCAAAGGAAGCAGAGGGATAGTAACTTGTTTTACTTTTTAATGTATTCTGGGGAAAAGAAAGGGAAATTAATTTTCCCCCCTGAAGTATGGTAATTATGGGGGAAGCTCAAAAAGTGCCTACTTTATTTTTGTTTCAAGCTGGTGATTTTATCCCATACATTTAATCCCCTACCTTCTAAATGATGCGTGTGTATAATCATTTCATTGATATGTATCAGGGAAAAGATTGTATTTGCACAGGAAATAAGGAATAAAGACGCCCATAGGCTAGACATTTTGAATAATTTCTGCAAGATGTAGGACAAATAGGACCTAATTCCAGAGGTTCTGCCCAGCTGACATTCACAGCAGCGGAAGGAAAAATCCACAAGGGAGGCAAAAATGGATGGAATCTGGAATGGAGCTGTGAATTACCATGTTTGTAACCACTGGGCTATATCAATATACCATAGGCAAGAAACCCTGGGGCACAGAAGGATATGTCTTTTCTCCTGTGCAACTAATATTGGCAAATAAAACTATGGGAACCATAATCTCTGTTTACCCAAAGGCTCTGAAAATGCTGAACACAATCTCTCTTTACTCTTTCTTTTAAAGAGAACCTTTACTCTTTCTTTTAAAGCTAAGCTGGAGAGAGTCTTCAGGAAAGATGACATTCAGAAGCAATATGCAATTATGAAATAGTCCTCTTTTTTCCTCACTCTGTGAATAGTATCACCACGCACTCGAAGCTCAGCTATAAAAGAGTCTGCTGTGAATAAATGCTACTGGAAGATTTGCCCTACCACCAACCCTAATTATGTAAATAGTGTCACTTAAGAGTGAAATTTGTACAAGTCAACAATTCACATATTCCACTCTTTAGCTATCCTGAGTATTAAAAAAATCACACTGACAGTGGAGCAAATCCCTTCATATTGGCTTTTTTGGCAGAATTGTGAAGTGTATGCTCCCCTGATAGAGTCTATGACCTATCCCACTTGAGGACTTGTTGACAAACTGTTCAGATTACCTACTGGCCTGCTTTTGAAAAAGCACCAGTCGCTCAACTCTGACACAGATGGAGTCCCTCTGAGTTGAAGTCAAGAGGAAAACAATTGGGTGTTCTAAGTTATTCTTAGTGTCTTCAAACAATAGGGGTGGTTTCCACTCATTGAGATGCAGGCAGCATAGTCTCTGGTTTGTGTATTCATTCTCATTTTTTGTGGACAGTGGTTTTTCCTCTGAAGGTAAAACTGTGATTTAAAGTTTGAGGCTAGAACATCAATGTACTGCTATGTCAGACTTTGTTGAAAACCTCCTCTTCCTTTGCCTCTTGACTGCTGCAAGCACAGTCATTACATTGGTGGATAGACATGGGGTCAGATGGCTGCAGTTTTGCCCAATTGTTGTGCCTCAGTTTTTCCCATCTAAAAATTCAGAGGAACTGAACTAGACCTTTGCCTGTCACAGAGCACATGTGCTCTACATATTAGCTCTAAATGCTCCAAAGTTAGGAATGTGATGGCTTAATGATTTCAAAACATTTCTTTTTTTTTTGGGGGGGGGGGCATCACTGCTCTCCGGTGGTGGGAGTAGGAGGCCCAGCCCCACTGCTGGAATTAAACCTCCGTCCCAGTGGGCTGCAGTCCTGCGCACAACCACTACGCCACCGGGGCTCAGCCCGTCAAAACATTTTCTATAGAAATAATAGTTTAACCATTATTTCACCTAGATATTTTCATCATTCATCACAATGAACCCTTGGTTAGTTCTATTTTTCTCTTTTAAAGCAGCTAAACCAATACAGTAACAGCAACATTAAAAATCTGACCAAATGTGAAAACATTCATCATGTCAATTAATAGCTCTCTAACTCGCTTTTCTACATAATACCCAAAGTTGCTGATTACTTGAAGCTTTCAAAGTTATCCATGCATCAAATGTCAAAATGCATCAGTAAAATTAGATGTATTCTTAAAAATTTAAGCCCCCCAACCAAAAATCACAAAGTGAGAAAACAATTTTAGCTTCTTTATCAAATAACATAAAAATTATTCAAGTGAAATATGTATTTTTAAATATCAAAGGACATATTTTGTACACTGGTATCTCTTCTAGATGGCTCTTCTACTGTTTCTGCTAATAGTACTGCATATTTCCCTAAGTGATTGCTGCAAATCAAATATCCTTGACTATTTAAAACCTATCTTCCTGTAAGTGTCAGATGATCTTTAGTAGCATTGTGTCAATGAATTTTATCTTCACATTTAGAAAATTGAGTTCAAAATGCACTCTTAAAAAAACAAAAGTCAGGACGAATGTTTCCAAAGTAAACCAATGTTTCTGTTTGGTATCCACACCATGTTTTCCTCCCTACTCTATATGCATCAATGTACAAAGTACCATATGTATGTGCTATCATAGGGCTGGTGACTTGAAACTGATGCATTATTCCCATTGAATAACTTCTGAGTTTATCTTTCTTGAAACTTTGGATAAAAACAGCACGCCCTCCTGCCATGCACCTGGTCAGTTGTGCAATTCCGTCCAATAAACAGCTGCTAACAATAAGGTTATTGTGTTTATGTAATACAGCTTGAGGTCTGATGGTTAGTCTCTCAATACATGTTGAAATATTAATGCCTTCTCTCTCGCCAAATGCCTGTTTCATAAACAGTGTGATATCTGTGTTGGCCTATATTCTTAGATCATCTCTATATGTGAGTTAGTGAACTTATATTGTTGACTAAACATTTAGCCTTCCAAGTAGGGTTTGAAAAGGCTTAGTCCTGTTCAATGAAGAAATGTCTGCATAGTGTGGTATCAAATGTAATTTAGGAACCATTTTCTGTCGACTTGTTTTATTATGTCCCCCAAAGTCTGTATTGTGTTTTTTTTCCCCATTGATGTGGGTGTGTACTTGTGTGTGTATTCAGGAGAGGCTTCCATTTGTTGAGTGATCTTCATGCAAACATCTTGGAGTGCTTTACAAAAGAATTTAAAAAATTAAACCAAACAGGATATGAAACTGTGCTGCCAAACAAGTAAGTCTTTAGGCATGATTTAAATTTAGTTAATGACATAAAGAGCTAAATCTGTGAAAGGAAGCAAGTTCCTTGGATCAGAGGAAAAGAAGCAGAAAAAAGATACATGTATTTTGTCTAAGTCTTCATTTGAATAGCCTTCAAAAAAATTTAGGAGTGCAGTTGGAAAATCCCAGGCTACATGAACTTCAAGAATCAGTGTTTCAAAGCAAAACCCAGATGATGGCTCCCATGTGCCTAGTGCTTTATAGATTACAAAGTGTTTTCACAGCCATTATCTCATTTGAGTCTCACACCACCCCAACAAAATAGCGGAGAAATGTGTTATCCCATTTTTTTTAGGCGAGTAAACTGATGACGGAGGAAATTAAGGAATTAAACTGAGGTCACTCAAGAGAAAGTGGTAGAGGTGGGATTTGCATGTGGATCTGGGTCTCAGTCCAGTCTTCTGCTTTCTGAACAGCGAGTCTTCACTGTGGCAAACACTTAACCTGGAGACTTTTCGCTGCTGTTATGGCTCTCTGTATCTGGAGCAATCCCCCTGATTCTGACTTCCCAGGTTATTCTGGCATTCTGAATTCTCAAGAGGAACTCCAGGCATGTTGGTGTGAGTAGGACATTAGAAAACCAAGGTCATCTAATGCAGAGCATTGCAAATGATATTTCATGGTTTAAAGTCGAACAAGCCTTTCACAACATTTAAACTGATATTGATGATTTTTCTTTCAAATAACCTCGCCCCCTCCAGTATTTCCCAGAATCCTCCCTGAGAAGTATGTTATTGGAATGGTCAAGGTTTCAAACCCCGTGGCTGTAGATGACTTCTTATCATAAAAGACTGAGGGGATGACAATAAAGAGTTATTAAAGAACTTCCTTTCCATTGCTGACTCAGAACAAGTGTGGTTATTCAGGAACTTCAGAAGATTCTTCAAGAGTTGTGTGGTTTCAGACAGTGAGGCACAGCTTTTCTGTTAGAGAGGAGGGTAATATAGTGTCTGTGGCATAATGAGTTACAAGTTGATGTGCTAATATCAAGATTCACAGTTCAAATCCACCAGCTATTCTGTGGGAGAAAGATGAAGCTGTCTGTTTGATAAAAGATGTATGGCCTGGGAAATGCATGGGTGTAGTTCTGCTCTGTCCAATAGGGCCACTGTGTGGTGGGATTCACTTGATGATAGTGTGTTTGGGTTTACTGTCCTTGAGATACACGTTGCTGTTGTAAGATGCGATAGAATTCACTCCCCACTCTAGGTAACTCTGTGCACAAGGAGAAGAAATTTGTCTTGGCCTGTGCCATCCATGATCAGTTGTAAATTGGACCAGTGGGATACATAGCATTTTCACTGGTTGATATCCAGCAGTATATTGTCATGTCTTTTTCCTCATCTGCTCTATTCTGTATATACCCCTCCCCCAACACAAGATTGCCATCTAGTTGATTCTGATTCATAATGACGCTGTATAGGATTTCATAGAATGTACATCTTTATGGGGCTAGAAGAGCCTTATCTTTCTCCTCAGGAGCCAATGGTGACTTTGAATTGCTCACAGTTGGCAGTCTTAACACACACACACACACACACACACACATATATATATATATATATATATATATTCTTTTAAAGCTTATACTACATCTTTAAGAAATGGGGGGCTGATATCAGGGGCTCAAATGGGAGGATAATGCTTTGAAAATGATGGTGGTGGTGTCTATCCCCTGATCTGGCTGGATCTGTAAGATAGAATTGGGATCACGGTAGTGGGGGTGGGTGAAGCATTTAAGAACTAGAGGAAAGTTGCATGTTTCATCATTGCTACACAGTACCCTGTACAGATAGGAACCAGAAGCATCGGGAATCCAGGACAGATGATCCCTTTAGGACCAGTGCTGAGAGGCAATACCAAGAAGGTGGAGGGTAGGAAGGATAAAAAGGGGGAACCGATTATACGGATCTATATATAACCTCCTCTCTGGGGTATGAACAACAGTGAAGTGGGTGAAGGGAGACTTCCAACAGTGTATAATATGACAAAATGACAGTAATTTATAAATTATCAGGGATTCATAGGGGGGGGGGAGTGGGCAGAGGGTAAAAATGAGGAGCTATTACCAATGGCTTAAGCTGAAAGCAAATGTTTTGAGAATGATGAGGGCAACAAGTGTACAAATGTGCTTGGCATACAGTGAATGTATGTATAGATTGTGATAAGAGTTGTATGAGCCCCCAATAAAATGATTTTTTAAAAATGATGGTGGCAGCATATGTGCAAAAGTGCTTGACACTGTGGATGAATGTATGGATTGTGATCTGAAATGTAAGAACTCCCTTAAAAAGTGTTTAATAAAAATGAATAATTAAAAAATAAAGTCTTAGTTGCACCCAAATCCATTACCATCAAGTCAGTCCTGATTCATGTAACCCTTGAAGACAGAGTAGAATTGCCTCATAGGTTTTCCAAGTTTGTCATCTTTTCAGAAACAGACGATCATATTTTTCTCCTGCAAGGAAGGTTTACACGTGAGAAATAACTCAAATAGCCTTCGTTTGTATGTGAATAGACAAATAATGAAATAAGCAATAGAATACCTTTAATCAATGGAATATTACTGAACATTAAAAGGATCAGGACGACAAATATATACACAACATGAAGGTAGCTAAAATACATTGTCCTAAGTGGAAGAATCCAGATAGACTGTATGATTCCACTTATATGGTGTTTTGAAAATGTCAAATTTGTAGGAAAGAAGACAGATCAGTGGTTGCCAGGACCTGGGGACGAAGGGAAGGGACTGACTACAAAGAAGCACAACATACTTTTGGAGAGTGATAGAAATGTTGTGTCTGATTGTGGTGTCATTAGATGACTATGGAGTCCAAAACATACAGAACTCTGAACTAAAAGGGTGCATTGTACTGTATATAAATTATACTTTAAAAATGTGACCTAGTTTCACAATGTCAAATGGGACTCTGGGTAAAGATTGCAGCCAAGGTCATTTTGAAAAATAAATGCTAAAGTTTTTGTGTTTGAGCATATCAGTATTTTTATCATATATATAAATATATAACAGAAAAATGATGCGGGAATTGAAAACTCTTAAGAGATGTGTTTTTATGTGTAGTCTTGGGTTTGTGTGTATGTGGCTAAAACAGTTAGATTTATATTTAACGTGAATTGACACAGTAAATGTTTCTTTAACTTGGTGTTTGTGCCTTTGGCATGGGAAAATGGGGTGGGAGTGGAAGTGGAAGAGTTAGTTTAATTAAATGTGAATGGTAAGATGTCATACAACTGATCCCATTTTCCTTTTAATTTGTTTAAATAAAAAATAACTACCATATGAGGCCATCAACCTTTTTGAAAGCTTACTTTAAAAATTCTCAAAACACAAGGAAAATGACAATAACTACTTATATGAGACCATAGTACAGTGTATTTTTAAATATACAAGTATACTGACTTCCTCTTTTTATGTTTCCTAAGCAACAACAACAACAACAACAAGAAAACATCAAACAGAATTAAATATCTAAAACCTTTCATGGCTTTGTCTTCATTACTTTGGGTGTATGCTCATAATCACATAGATGTGTAAACTTTTTGCAGAGGGAACCTCGAAATGTGATGTGCACAATGTGTTACTATATGCTGAAAAGGGGTTGTTTCTGTTTTCTAACCGAAAAGGTGACATATAGAATGGTAAAAGAACTTACCCATGATCACATTTCTAATGAGTCAGGAGTAATAAATTGTAATAATTAAAATATAAACAAGACTAGCTAATGATTTTGTGTAATTCTTTACTTAAACATCTCTCCAGGTTCAAGATTTATGGATGTCATGTAGAACAAAATTCCCATAATACTTATTAGTTTGAAAATATGTTCAGAAAAGAAGATATAAGCTATAGGTATTATTATTTTTTGAATGAAATTTGAGGTAATGAATGTGAAAATACTTTATAACCCATAAAGAAAGCATTGAACAAATATATTTTTCTTCCATGACTTTTGATTGCCATTTTTCCTGAAATCCTGAATACTAACCTGCATATATTTGCATAGAAAATTGGCATTTTTGCTAGCTACAAAATAATTATGTTTGGGTACAACTATAAACATGTACATATAACAAATATTTCTGAGTGATCTAATGATAAAATATTCAATAAAATTGCTCTTTTGAGCTGAAAGAAAGTCAGGAGTTGGTATCATAATGACTTGCCATTCTGTTCAGTAAATCTCACAGCATTAATTAAATATATGCATATCTGAATGTATTTATATGTGTGCATATCTTTTAAAATGTAATCCTAGAGAACACTGCCAAATTGATCTTCTTTAATTTTCTTCTTGTAATTTTGCTTTAAAGCTCAAGATAATGGGACTTTGATGGAGGGTCAAAGAACTCTCGTCACCCCATGTACTAGAGCAAAAGACTGTCTGGTTCCACACTGCCCCCACTGTTAGGGTTATTTGAGCCCATGGTTGTAGCCACAGTGCTAATCTGTTTCCTTGAGGGCTTTCCTTTTTTTAATCTTACCTTTTACTTTACCAAGTATGATGTCCCTTTCCAGGAACTAGTCTCTCCAGATAACATGTCCAAAGTACATCTTCCAACACAGAACTGTTTTTCCTTCTACGAGTCCACTGTACTTTGAATATTATTTGCCAACTCCATAATTCTTAATCTTTGCCATGCAGGCAAAGATAACCTGTTCATGTATATATTATCTGTCCTATAGATTTGAATTAGAACTGAGTTGATGGAAGCGAGTTTTTAAGGTTCTATAGAGGATCTGTTTATTGTGGATTAGAATAGGGACAGCAGACATTTGGAAGATGATGATTTTGACTGTAACATTTTATATGTAACCCCTAAAAGCAAAGTCATTCTAATTGGTTAGACCAATCTAATTGGTCCCCCGTTAACAAGTGTTGGAGGGTTTCCACCCATTACTGTTCTTCAGCTCTATGTCCAGTGATCCGTGACTGAAATTTAGGCTGTCTGCTCTACACATGTCTCAGTAATAAACAGTGATGTTTTACATTTTGACACATTGACATTAAAAAAAAACTCTGTAGAGAGCTAAGTTAAGTAACCTGTGTGGTAACTAAGGTCACAAGGAAGAATCAGGAGGTCCATCTAGATCAGGGAAGTACAGCTTTGAGCAAGACTCTAAGCCGCTGGCAGTATAGAAAGGGCAAGAAAATGAAGATTGCGAAGGACATGGCCTGAGACAGCCAGGAGTTCAGATCTGTGCAGGCTGAAGTGGCCTTGGATTGCACACTCAGGAAGGAACTGAACAACCCAATCCTGTGCTTCAAGGAGTGCCTGGGTACAGATGGTTAAGTGCTTGACTTCTAATGGAAGGATGGGGGGGTTGAACCCACACAAATATCTGGGAAGAAAGGCCTCAAATTCTGCTTCAGAAAGATGACAGACTGGAAAACCAGAGCGAGCCATTCTACTCAACTCACCTGGGGGCTTCACAAGTGGAAATCGGCCCAAATGGCAACTGTTTGGTTTTTTAATTTGTTTCCCTCCCTGACCCCTTTTTCAGTAACTTCCACTCAGGGGGTCTTGGCAGCAGCACATGGCCCTCTCTCGGTCTAGTTTTCCCCTTTGTACTTTCTCACCGCTTGCCCCCACCGCAGGCATAATAAGTGTTATCAGAGTAGCAGAAACAGACAAAACGCATCTTCCCTGGATGGCTGGTTTCAAGACCAGTGTCTCGATTTTGATGGTGACCAGGAAATGGATGTTGTCAAAGGGGGTGGGCTCAGTTGTTACCCGAAGAGTCTGAACTACCCGCTAAGTTCATGTGTAGGAAGATTTGAGAACACTATTTTAAAAAGAAGCAGTCTTAAAGAGGATATTTTAAAGTTTTTTTTTTCATATCTCAAAACCGCATTTCAAATAAAATGTTATGTGAAATCTCAATATGTTGTCACCTCTACCAATCTGTGATTATAAAATATGAACACATTTCCTTTTTATACCCAATTATTATGGCAAATTACTGGAAATCAGTTCATCTCAAAATGTTCCCAAATTTTGATTGCCCTACGTGGACAAGCTACTGAACCTCTTCTTTGCTCAATTTCTTCCCCTGTGAAATGGAAATTATACTTACCAATAAAGTTCTAGCAAGGATTGAATGAATAGATAAGTATAAAACACTTACTGCTTGACACAGCTAAAGTACTGCATATATGTTACTTGTTTGTTTAGTGTTCCTCCTCCTACATCATGCATATAAAAGTATAACTACCTTCCCTTCTGGCTCTTCTATCTCAGACTCCTCAGCTCACCACATGGTTCCCTTAGGAAAGCACACTGTCAAGAGCTGTCTTCTCCTAATGACAATGACTACCACTCTCTACATTGGTTTCCAGGATGGGATGTTGTAGTCATTTTTCTCCAAAAGTGAACTTAACTAAACTGAACTACCGGGTCTAACTGAGTCTATCCTATCACGTCGCGTGAGATATATGGGCAATATTGGGAGTCTATGGCACAGACGATGATTCACAATGACAGAACAAGTAAAACAGAATGGTGTTTGTACCTCTGAACTTAGTAGAATTTAGACTAGGTCCCAATGGTTGATTGTGTATGATTTTAAATGTTGTATTAGTTTAAGAAATTTAAATTCATCAAGAAGAGTTACTGGTTTTTTTGTTGTTAGTGCATCATTTTTTGTCACTTTGTGTCGTGTTTTTTGTGGGTGCAAATTATTATCTCTGCAGGTCAATCTAGATAGTATAGGCTGAATGAATAATAGTCTGGAGGAGAAAATGATGGGACTAATGATTCTGGGCAGATAGGGAAGAAGGGGAGATGGGGAAAAGGAGGTGGTGTTGATCAACCCAGGGACGAGGGAACAACAAGTAATTCAAAATCAGTGGCAAGTGGAGTGTGAGAGGCCTGATAAGGATTGATCAAGGGTAATGTAACAGAGAGAAAATACTGAAACCCAAATGGAGGCTGAGTAGAATTATGGAACAAGAGAGAAGTAAAAGGAAATAGAGGGAAGAAATAGGAGACAAAAGGCATTTATGCAGGTCTAAATACAGGCATGTATATAGATGATTTTATATTGATGATGGGGAAATAGATCTATGTGCATATATTTATAGAGTTAGTATTAAGACAGCAGATGGATATCGGGTCTCCACTCAAGTATTTTTTTCAATGCAAGGACATCTTGTTCTATTAAATTGGCATTCTATGATTCTCACCTTCCCTATATGATCACTGAAGATAAATGTGTGCATAAGCAAAAGTGGTGAAGAAAATTGATGGTGCCTGGTTATCAAAAGATGTAGTCCCTGGGGTCTTAAAGACTTGAAGGTAAATGAGCAGACATCTCGTGCAGAAACAACAAAGCCCACATGGAAGAATCACACCAGCCTGTGTGACCACAAGGTGTCAAAAGTATCAGGTATCAGGTATCAAAGAACTAAAAATTATATCATTGTAAGTGAGCAGGAGTACATATTGGGGTTCCAGAGCCCATCTGTAGGTGAAAAGACATCCCTTTACAGAAGGTTCCAGGGAGGAGATGAGCCAGTAGCAATGATGAAACATATAACTTTCTTCTAGTTCTTCAATGCTTCCTCCCACTCCACTATCATGATCCCAATTCTACCTTACAAATCTGGCTAGACCAAAGGTTGTACGCTGGTACAGATGGAAACCAGAAACAGGGGATCCAGACAGATGATCCCTTCAGGACCAGTGGTGAAAGTGGCGACGCCAGGAGGATGGAGGGAAGGTGGGTAGAAAGGGACAACCGATTATAAGGTTCTACATATAATCTCCCTGAGGTATGGATAACAGTGAAGTGGGTTAAAGGAGACATCAAACAGGGTATGATATGACATAATAATAATGATTTCTAAATTATCAAGTGTTCATGAACTGGGGAGCGGGGAGGGAAGGAAAAAGAAGTGAATATCAAGGGCTTAAGTAGAAAGCAAATGTTTTGAGAATGATGATGGCAACGAATGTACAAACATGCTTGGCATACAATGGATGTTTGTATGGATGGATGATGTAAGAATGGTATGAGCCCCCAATAAAATGATTAAAACTTTTTAAGAAATGAAGAGTTCCTGGCACCTCATTCCCCCTAAAGTATATGGAAAATGATGACCTATTTACTTGGAATGAAAAGCATCTTAAAATAACTCTAACTTTTGGAAATGTTGGAGAACAAATAGTCACATTCTCGTGTAGTGCGAAATCTTCATTTTATTCGGAACATGGCTGACATGTTTATAAGCTAAGTTCCTTTGCAAGCTAGAGAATCCCACAGATGTCTCATCTGGGAGGACTTATGAGCTGTGTGACTTACTTTATTGTTATTGTTAATAATAAAACAAACTGTTCAATTTAAAAATAATTTCTTATCCTTTCCATTGCTTTTTGCACATTTTCTTTGTAGCGTTAAAAGGATCCTTTGTATTTTAAGAGTTTATTCACTCATTCCAATAAAAATAGCTGAAAAATCAAATTACAATCGGCATTGTGAGGACAGTCTGTCCTTGGAAGCCACATTGGTACTACTGATATTGAAAAGATCAGAAAAGGCACACAATTATGTAACTATTTTGTGACTGTATTGTCAATATTTGGTAGTGATGCAAATTGCTACTTGAATGGAAACTTTCTTGAGTAGTGTAAAAAGTAAGAGGTTTCATGGACAAATTAGTCTACATTGAATACTTAGGGTCTTAAAGAAGAACACTCCAAAGCTGGTTTTGAGCTAGGAAAGCAGTGGACTCGTCCCCTTCATTAAATGCCCAACACTTCTTTGACAGGTTTGACTATCCGTGTCTTTTAGAATTTCATCATAAGTTTCTTTACATGCTAGGTGTCAGTAGGTAGGAATGGATTAGGATCATCTTTTAGTTAGTAGAGTAGCCAGTAAAGTGCTTTTTTGCATCTTATATCATTTGCCTCCTGTTATCCTCAAGTATTGTTGTCAACTCATGGCGACTTTCTGTATTGCTGAAGGAAGCATTTTCTGCTTCTATGCTCTCTCTCTTTGAGCTCATTGTTAAGGTGATTAGGTCAACTTATCTCATTGAGAATTTTCCTTATTTTTGCTACCCCTTTACCATGCATCATGTCTTTTTCTAGTGATTAGTCTTTTTGATGGCATGTCCAAGTAAGTAAGGTAAAGTGGTGCCAGACTTATTTCTAAGAAGCATTTGTTAATCTTATTTTCTCTACTCATTGCTATAGAATTGATCCCAACAGAAAGAGATGCTATGTAAGATTTCTGTCACTGAAAATCTTTATGGAAGCAAATAGCCTCATTATTTCCCTTTAGACTAGTTGGTTTGAACCACTAACCTTGTAATTATTAACTCAACTCTTTTAAAAAGTGTTTTTTAAATTATCCTTTTGGGGGCTCTTACAACTCTTACTCCAAAATATACATCCATCCACTGTTTCAAGAACATTCGTACATTTGTGGCCATATCATTTTTGAAACATTTTCTTTTTACTTAAGCCCTTGGTATCAGCTCCTCATTTTTACCTCCCGTCCCAACCTTCACTTTCTCATGAACCCTTGATAATTTATAAACTATTACTGTTTTTTCATATCTTACACTGTCTCCCTTCACCCTCTTTTATATTGTCCATACTTCTGGGAGGGAATTATATGGAGGTCATTGTGATCAGTTTCCCCTTTCTCCTCCCCCCCCCCATTTCCCCCTTACCCTCCTATTATTTCTACTCTCATTATTGCTCCTAAGGGGTTTTTCTGTCCTGGATTCCCTGTGTTTCCATCTCTTGTTTGTTCCATGTACATATTCTACTCTAGCTGGATTTTTAAGGTAGAATTGGAATTGTGATGGTTGGAAGAACATTAAAGAACTAGAGGAAAGCTGTATGTGTCATCAGTGCTATACTGTACTCTGACTTGTCTCTTCCTTGGGACCCTTTTGTAAGGGGAAGTCCAATTGTCAAATGGGCTTTGGGTCTCCATTCTGCATTCCATTTCATTCACCTTGATGTCATTTTTTTGTTCTTGGTCTTTGATGCCTGATATCTGAACCCACTGACACCTCGTGATTGCACAGGCTGGTGTGCTTCTTGCATGTGGGCTTTGTTGCTTCTCAATGAAATTGGGATGCTTGTTTATTTCCAAGCCTGTAATACCCAGGTGCTGTATATTTAGCTAGCTGAGCACCATCAGCTTTCTTGAGACTTGTTTGGAGGTTGTATCAGGTGAGCACAGCTACTCATATATCCTTGACCAAAGGGCACCCCTTCTACTGGAGAAGGTCATCCTCTTCAACCGAGCATGCAGCTTCGGGAGGGACGCACATGGAGCAGTGAAGGAGGAAGGGGACACTTGCCAAGCCAACCAGATCAGCTGAATCAACCCTGGCAATCAATGGGATGACAGATGTCGCAGCCAGAGCGCCCTCACATGTACCATAAGCTTTCTTAACCACATTTGCTTATGCACCCATTTTGTCTTCAGCAATCGTTTGGGGAAAGTTAGGATCACGGAATTCCATGTTATTAGAATAAAGTATTTTTGCATTGAGGGAGTACTTGAGTAGAGATCCAATGTCTGTTGCAGCTCAACTCTTAACCTGCAGTAGCACCTGGGCTCCTTCAAGAGGCTCATCTGCCAGTGTACATAATAGATTAGTGAAAGAGCTGATATTTAAAAAAATATCTTGTCTATCATATCTTTATCACTACATTTTATTATTTAGAACTCAGTGATTTAGATCACAAGTGGTAAATAGCTTAGAAGATTCATAAGTGCCATATCTTCTCCCCTTCTTAGCTTTTGTATATTATCAATTTAATGGATTGTCTGCATCTAATGAATGCCAAATGAATATTTTGTCATTGAATGCAATAATGTTACCTATTTATGAATAGAAAAACTCTGCTATATAATGTTAAGGTTCCAGTTATACAGCAGGTAGGTACAATTAAGGAACAAATATTTTGTTACTATTCTAATCAATCATTGTTTTTCCTTCACTTTGCTATCTTCAAAAGAACCTCTTTATAATAATCTAACTTTTAATTGTTAGATGAGCTCATTACAATCAAGCAAGTATGTTGTCTGCTCTAGATTCCTTGAAGAAATCTCTTGGCGGTATAATTGTGCAGGTTTTCTACCATCTCAAGTGCAGATAAGGTTTTTTAGAATCCCTCAGATTGGATAAATAGACTCTTACAGCATCGATGAGCAATTTTAATTTTATTTATTTAAGCCAAACCAACAGGAAAAACTACTCCAGTAAAATACAATTCAATTTATTGTAACTAGTATAATCCGCTTTACAAACCTGAGGTACAAATAAGGTCATGTGGTAGTCATCAGTGCTGTTTACAAAAATCTCTTGCTTTTTGCCTTCTGGCAGCATGGTAGGATTTTACTTCCTGGCTATACTATGATGGGATGAGACTTTGTGACTAGTTCTAGCCAAAGTGTTATGAAGAGAGGGTTCGTGACATTTCCAGGCCAGAACATTTAATATCCGGTTTGAAACCCTACAGTGGCCCTCTTTTTGCAATGGTGGACTGACTGAAAATGACTGAAATGATGGCTTTTCCATCAGCCTGTGGCCCTAAAATGCACAAAATCAACTGCTGACCAAAAATTGACATATAGCAAGGAATAAAGATGAACCTCTGTTGTTTTAAGTTACTGAGTTTTGGAGTTGTTATGGTACCATTATATCCTGTCTTGACTAATACACATCAGATTTATTTCTCTCTTTTTTCAGTTAATATTTGGAACCTGCAAAGATTATCCTCGGTGCTTCCCCCACCCCAACAATTTACCCAATTCCAAGGTTTTATTTTATCCAAAAAATACTGAAAAATCTTATGAGTACTTTAATGCTTTACAGATTCTTTTCCAATGGGGTGGGGTGATAATGCCCGTGCTGGGGCAGATCTGTGCACAGGTTTAAATAGCTCCACATATCAAGAAAACAGCTGTTTAATTCATATTTACATTACTCTTGACATCACCCAAAGTACAGGAATGTGAGAGAAGAAGAGGACTTTAGTCCTTAGTTTTTGGAAACCCTGCCCCTTTTTCTAAAGGTTGAGCTATGACAGGAGAAGATAGTCCCCAGAAAGACATTAAGCTCAGCGAAGTGGCAGGTCAATGGAAAAGAGGAAGACCCTGGTGAGATGGAACTCCTCAGCAGTGGCTAAAACGAGCTCAACGTGTGGGGATTGTGAAGATTGCAGAGGACCCGGTGCTGTTTTGTTCTGGGATACAAAGGATCACTGTAGACCAGCGCTGATCCAACAACACCTCACAACCATACATTTGTGGATCCTTTTCTGGGTGCTTGATTCAGGTCAGAGGTGAATGGAGATGAGCTGTATACAGGGTGGTTTTCTTATTTGCGTCACAAAAGCTTATTTTGGTTTGTTCACTTTTAGAAGAAAAGTAGCAACAAGCGCCGACCATTATGTAAAAATGCAAGTGTTAAGGAAACATTGAATTAAGAGTGGTTGGAGCAGGTATCTAGGGACATTTCATGGGACATAAAGCTGGAAAGGAGTGTGTTAAGGTAATGAGAAGTAAAATAATATAGGATTTTTTTAAGCAAAGTTATATAAAATGGTAATTTTTCCCGCCAAATGGACACGTATCATCCCAAATACAGCATCATTCTACCACATATACTCATGTATAAGCTGACCCAAATATCTCAGCTAAGACATCTAATTTTACAACAAAAGTTGCATAAAATGTGCTGGAAAAACTCATATATAAGTATATGCAAGTATATAGTTAATGTATAGAGTGCCTATTTCAAACCTCTCACATGTTATGTGACATTCAGAATATTGACAAAGGAATAACACAGCCCAACAGCAATATTTATTTTTGGTTTCTTGTTTTTTAGGCCTGTTACTGGGATTATGTGGAGTCCTGGTTCAGAAACTTGCATTGGCTAGACCATATCAGCTTATGTATTTAAATTGTGTGTGTGCATGCGCATACACACATGTAGAGTGATCTTAGTTTCACCACTCTTCCTCTCCTTCCTTTCCTATAATGTACACCTTTTCATGTTCAGATTTCCTGCCCATTCTATCTTCCTTTGAAATATCACAGCTGATGGGACATAGGTAATGAAAGTGGGGGCAGTGACAGTGATTTCCAAACAACTTCACAAAGGGAACAATTTTACAATAACATGATCTGGTCAGGGACTTAAACCTGTCTCAGAAGTCTTCTGAAGTGCTTGCCTCCAGACTAAAGGAAAACAATGTACTTCAGCCTAGAACAGATATTACCAAAAGAGAGAAAAGTATTTCCACCATTGTTTACTGAAGACAACAGCTTTGTATTCTGCAATGGAAATCTTGTGAAGAAAAATAGCCTTTCAGAATATCACCTAAGTGGTGTCCTTTTTTCAATAATTCAAGATGTAGTTTAAAATGTGCTCTTTAAAATGACAACAACAATATAGTTCTAGTCCAATTAGTCACTCCACCAGGAAGAATGAGGGCACCACGCCATAGTTTTAGTCTTAGAACTGATAAATTACCAAGAAGATCAATAGTTGGTTTTGTGTGGACTTAATGCTGGCTCATCTTCTCTTTGTTCAACAACCTGGCTATATGAAATATCCTTTCATTTTATGCTTTGGGATTAGTATAGCCAAACCTGAACATTGTGCTACAAAAGTTTGGCTTCCAAGGGAATATATAGTGGTTGAAGGAAAAAATGCTATCAATGTACATCTGCTAGCATGAAATAGAATCATACTGTTACCAATACATGAAAAGCTAGGCCTAATGAAACAATTTATAAAGGCTTTGAATAAAGATATTTCATACATGCATATATAGTACAAAAGTTACCTGACTTACCATGGAAAAACTGAAGGAAGATATTTTTAATGGTCCATAGATCAGACAACTTATAAATAATTACATTTCATAGTATCATCTAATAACATGGAATCCTGTGCCTGCTTTTCATTTGTTTTTTTTTTGTGTGTTTGTGTGTTTGAAAAATGTTCATGGCAACAAGGAGCAAACAAACAACTACACACAATTATTTAAAGATATGCTCTTTCATTTCGTAAGCATTGAAGTTCTTTATCTACACAGTCATGTAGATCACTTTCCAGAGAACTTTGGTGACTTGCATGAAGAAAAAGGTGAAACATTTCACCAAGCTATAAAGACAATGGAAGCCAGGTACCAGGGAAGCTGGGATGCACATATAATGACAGTCTGTTGTTGAAAACTTAGGTAAGAATGAACTGGCAGGTCTCACTTTTGGATGTTGTACACAAAATATTCTTGTGTGTCAAATTACAAGAGAGTTTGTATCAGAAATCTTTGCATTTAGTATGAATTAAGTGGGCTTTCAAGTTGAACACTATTTGTAAGTGTTTCAATTTAGGCAAGTTGCGCATTGGTTGTTTCTTCCTACCATATTTATTCAATCTGTCAGCTGAGTGAATAATCAGAGGTGGTAGATTATATGAAGAATATGGTCAAATGACTGGAGGAAGACTTACTAACCTGCAATATGCAGGTGACCCAACCTTGATTCCTAAAAATGAGATCAACTTAAAGCACTTGCTGATGAAGATCAAGGATTGCAACTTTGAGCATGTATTATAACTCAATATAAAGAAGAACAAAATCCTTACAAACATCACCAATAGATTAGCTGCAAAACAATAAATGGAGAGAAGGTTGAAGCTGTCAAGGATTTCACCCTGCTTGGATCCATAATAAATGCGTATGGAAGTAGCAGCCAATGTGTCCAGGTTTACGAGGAATTGCAATGGGTAATTCTGCTGCACAAGACTTCTTTACAGTGCTAAAGAGTGTTACTTGAAAGACGAAGGTGCACCTGATTCAAGCCCTGGTAGTTTTGACCACCTCCTTTGCATGTGAAAGTTGGATATTGAATAAAAAATACGAATGTAAAATCAATGAGTCATGTGTTAGCGGAGAATATTGCCACAGATTTCCAGAAGAACTAAGATCTGTTTGGGAGAAGTCTGTTGGGGGAATAAATGTAAGAGGCAAAGATGAGAAGACATAGACCCACATACTTTGGACAATTGTCGGGAGAGAGGCATTCCTGGTGAAGGACATCATGTTTGGTAACGTGGAGGGGCAACAAAAAAGGGGGATACCCTCACTGATTGACACAATGGCTGCACCAGTGAGTTACACCATAAAAACAATTCCAGGAATGCACAGGACTGGGTAGTGTGTGTCCTGGGCTATGTAGAGTTGGTCAATGGCACCTAACAGCACGACAATACCAACACCACCATCAACACTTTTCATTTGAATGTTTCCTTTATGCTTAAATATATATATGTATATATATAGTATTAAGATATTCTTATATTTTATGGATGAGCTGCATAATGAGGGGGACATGTTCTTTAATTAAAAAGCTAGAATGCATTTGGAAAGCTAGTGCCATTTTAAAAATGATCAGGTCACATATACTTAGAATCAATTCTAACACTGAGGAACCAAAAATCCTGTTGCCCCGTGTGATGATTCCCAAAGAGAACATCTCTGTTATCTTGAAGCCCATTTCCTTTTCCATGCACTGTTCTAAACATGATGGTGGCCACAGAGTTTTAATTATGAGAGAGACATAAGCCTGATTCACCTTCCTCTAGCTCTGGGGCAAAAAACTCTCTCTTGTTCCTGCTGCCCACTTCAGATGAGACAGGAAGCAGCTCTGTTTTGTGGTCAGACCAGGAAGAGGAAGGTTGAAACCAACACTTAAAGAGACGTCTCAGCAGCTGGTGCTTGAAATTCGCTTGCCTCCCGTTCTTATTCTTGCCACAGGGTACCACAAGGCTGGGGGAGTTTTCTGAAAAGTTTGTGGGTAGATTGTGTAGGCTCATTAATTAGGAAATTAGCTTGCTGGCTATAAATTGGAGAGTAAAGATTGCCTGTATTTAAACTGGAGGAAATGAAGCGTGGGAGGGTAGATGTGCGCCATGCTTTCCCACCAACTTACACTGTTGTTGCTGACAGCTGCTTTGGAAGTGAGGCTAACTGCAGTACTAAAGCCTGTCCCATCCTCCGCAGGAAGGGTGGATTTTACCAGATTTTCAGTTTGCATTTAATGTGTGTAACCTTATTGATGATATGTAACCTTAATGATGATATATCTTCTTTCTCTAAATGGTACATCTGATTTTACTTTTTAAGGTTCTCTTCACTCTTCCAGAAGCAAAACTTAAAAATTCAACAGATTTCAATATCTAAACTAAGTTTTCCTAGGCTTATGAATTGATGATGTGTGAAATCTTTATTGGCTTGTATTATTTCAGGCCTCCACCTCCACTGGTAAGCAGTCTTATTTTCTTCATCTGAGCTCCCCTTTAAAGGATCCAAATTCCAGAATTTCAGAAGAGGGAGTGCATTCTCTCAGCTATATCTGCCAGGAGCACTCACTATATTAGCATCCATGTCTATGTCAAGAGACAGGCGCAGACATCTCCACCAAGATGCACATGTGGTACTGGGACCCTGGCTTTGCTCACCATGGGGACACTACAGTGGTTTCTATAAAACTGAAGACAGTGTCTCTCTTGGCGGTTAAACTTTCCTCCTAGGCCATGAAGCAACACATCATTTGCCTATCTGGAAAAGGTTCGGTCAGTTTCATCTGCTACAAGGGCTACAGCAGACTCCTCATCACGTTCCAGTCTCTTTCTGAACATGTACACAACAGCAAGCAAATGCAAAAAAAATTCCAACATTCACCCATTAATTAGGCATGTATGAATCTCAATTTAAACTCCACCATATTCAGGAAAACTTTCTTCAAAAGTGTCTCTCTCTCAAACCAAACTTGGAGAGGCTGGGCTGAAAAGGCCACCACCCAGATTCCACACATCATGGTTGTGAGATGGATGGGTCATGAGGGCTGACTGTTACCACATCATTTGTAGAATGTCATCCAAGGTAACGATTTCGGAGAGGAAAGGGGTTTCACAGGAGAACCGTTGTGCTTCGGCTTCATCTCCAGGGCTTCTGCATCATTCAGGATAAAGTTGTGAGGATCATGCTCATTTTGCTTGGGAAAGACATAGGAACTTAGCACTTGACTTCGTAGATGATTTTAAAAATCAAGCCTCAAATAATTTTGAGAGGTAGAATTTATTAAGATCAGCAGATACATTTTTTCTGGGTCAAGAGCATGTATAAATTCATAATTTCTGGGGAACCAAGTGAAAAATATTTTTCTTCCGAAATCATTCATGTTACATTCAATTTAAGAAGCATTCATTGTTTATAATAGAAATGGTTTTTGTCCATGGGGTGAGGATGTTCAGAATTCTCTAACTAGAGGCAGTTTTATTTTATTTGTTTAAGGTATCTTTTCTTTGGAGTGAGTGACTTTCAAGTGCTTTTTAGACACATTGCTCAGTATTCTGTTTCCATATTTTAGGGTAGAAATATTTCATAGACCACTGTCATTCTAATAAAGCCCATGCCAAGGCTTTGTGAAGTGGACATTAAATGTATAAATAAAAAAGGGGAGCTGTATTTTTTACATCATGTTTACTTGAAATTCAAAATTGCTCATTGTAGTAGGGAAGCTAATAAAACCCATTCTATGTCCTGACATTAGCATAGAGGTGACAAAAACAACCCCCCCCCTTCAAACTCACTGCCATTGAGTCAATTCTGCTTCATGGTGACCTTCTAGTCTGGAGTAGAACTGCCTCTGTGGTTTCTTGCCCTATTATGCTCTACTGGAGTAGAAAGTCCCATCTTTCTTCTGAGGAGTGTCAGGTGGTTTTGAACTGTGGACCTTGTGGTTCACATCCCTACACAGAACTACTACCCCACCAGCCTCCTAATACAAAAAGAATATTCTTAGCTAATTGCTTCTAGGATAATAATTATCTAAGGTGGGAACTGCACAGTGTTTGACATGTGGATATACACTCTAACGGCTCCTTTCTCCCCTAGTTTATAGGTTGTCCTGTTGTGTTAACCCAAAGCTTCTAGCTCATTTGATCGGGAACCAGAGGGAGAGCTCTGGTTCGCAGACACCAGGTAACCCTGGAGACTGTAACTATCAAGTACACATGTTTCTGCCACAAGTCCATGTGGTGCTAGTATAATGCATTTCTGACTGATAGAATAATGCTGCGTAGAAGTATTTCCTAAAAGTTTTGAGTTTGTTATGGAAATAATTACATGAACCACAAAATACCCTGGCTTCGTGTTGTGGTTCATTAACACAAAATTCTACGATGTGGAGTATCACAGTAACCCGCTCCTCTTTTACAGTGTGTGATGATGGCAGTTCCACAGAAGAAAGAGCTAGCTTCAAAAATATAGCACAAAATATGGACTAAACATTTGCATGCTCTGATTCAGTGTTCGTTTAAAAATTCAGAATTTCCCCTTGCCTTAAAGTTTTCATTTGAAATCTTCTAACGTTTTCCAGTTAGAAATCAGTCCTCTGGTCTCTTATAGATAAAAATTTCAATTTTGTAAAATAAAAAGTTAATTTCCATCATTATTTTGAAGCCCTTTGAAGTAAGGATGCTTAAAATTCTAAACCTGGCTTTGCCTTGAACCAGCTGAGCTCCACTTTACCCTGCAGTCTGCGATGGGATCTGCCGTGGGACATTTCCTGCCCCTGCCCTCAACCTTGTTGACTGCCACAGAGGCCTGCGTTGTAGGCCTTCCCTCAAACACAGCTATCTGCTTCACGTGTACTCATAGAAATACTTTCCCATATGGCGCTAGTAAGTCTATGGGGAACAGAGCAGAGAGCCCTGGTGGGATAGGGGCTACCCCAAAAGGCCAGCAGTTCAAACCCCCCCCCCCCCCCAGCTGCTCTGATTTTCTGAGACTGTGTTTACAGGAGTGGAAAAGCCAGGCTTTCACCCATGGAGCTGTAGGTGGTTTCAAACTGTCCACCTTATGGATCACTGAAGATGGAAAGGTCTTACATACAGATGAACATATATCACAAATGCATGATTATAGCAAGTTGCTTCCATTTGGTCTCTCTCTCTTTTTTTTTTTTTGCCGGCATCTGGCCGGACTCCCCATTTGGTCTTTTTATTTGTATAAGTAACATAAAAACACAACCCATTCTCCCCCTTCTTTCCTACTTGATTCAATGGAGTCTGTTTCTAGAAGGCAGACATGGAATTTTATTAACCTCAGAGTCCTCAACAGTCTATGTCACGATTGTGTAGCCTTAGTTTTTGTTGTTGTTGTTGTTGTTGTTCTTTTTAAAGGGTCAGAGTTCAACTCATGGCCACCCTGTGTACCAAAGTAAAACCGTGCTCCATCCGGTTGTGAGTGTGGTTGGAAGTTTCTCTTAAAATGCATTCTGACATTTCATTGATATATAATTCCTATACCATACACTCTGTGGGACTCTCACTGCTCATGTTTCAGAAGGAGATCATTAGGCCTTTTTGTCAAGGCACCTTTGGGTGGAGTAAAATCTCCAGTCTTTTAATGAGCAGCCAAGTATGTTAATTTTTTGTGCCCCCCTGGGACTTGTTAAGGAGAATAGCTATCCCAGTGGACTTTATAAATTCAGTTAAATTCCTCTTTAACATATATTGCTTTTATTATTGGGAAGTCAGATTGCAAGTCAGATCACTTGAGGTTTTCTCTAGGGCTTAGATGGTTCTAGGTTTTATGTTCTGCGTGCATAATGCCCTTGAGGATGTGCGGGGCATGGGGCCTTAGTGCCAGGGTGAGGTCAATGGACTAAGAATGGGAGAATTTTTCCTTTTGTCTTTGGTAGGTTCTGTTTTTCATAAATGAATCCTTGGTTTTCTAGATCTTATCATGGTAAGTGTAAGTTTCATTTTGGCGTTAGATATTTGATATGCACAAGCTCACCCCTCTCTCATCTTTTTGGAGAGTGATCTTTCCAAGATGCTCACCTGTTCCTGTCGCTCGATGACATTCTTCGGCACTGTCCCATGGTTTCAGAATAAAGGTCATGTTCCCTTTAGCATGGTTTGCCATGTGTCAGACTAAGCGTCATCTCTCACTACTCCCTGGCTTTACCCGACTTTACTTTTGGGGGTCCCTGAAGAACCCACTATTTCCAGTGGTCATTCTCGAGCTCTGCTGATACAGAAAAGGAGAGGCTGTTCTTCAATGTGGAGGGGAAATTCCGTACAGAATCCTCATTTCTTTGGCTGAAGTATACTTTGAAGGGAAAAGACAGTATTTCCTGTCTTCTTTGTCCATCTGAGCAAGCCGTGGGTTAACAAAGAGCGCAGACAATACTTCTTTGTTCCCTTCAAGGAACATTTAGGTGAGAATGTTGGTGTTCCTTGAGAGTTGTATAAATCTCTTTGACTTTTTTCCCCCTCTTTCTAGATCAATGGCCCTTGTGAATTGGCCAAGGGATAAATTTGTCTTTACAATGTGAGTGGGCGCTATCTATTTTGTCCTCTTTTAATAGTTATTCTTCATCAATTATAAGCAGTGCATTTACATAAAATTCCTGAAGACCTTTCAAATAGCTTGGCGACCTTTGTGTTAACGCTTTTGATGGTAAAATACCAAGCTCATATCAATAAAAGCAGAAAATCCATTTTCAAGGGCTTCCAGGTCTACATTTTCTTTCTCTTGGGAGGAAGGAAACAGAATACATGATACAACTAGTTGAGGATGCCTTTCTGCAACCATGATTCCAAATAAGAGTGAGTTAAAAGTTTCCGTTTCCAAGAAATTACCACACTCCTAAGAGAACAGCCTCCCCTTTGCCCTCTCTCTGCTTGCTCCCCAACTGGAGTGCCTGAGATCTGGAAGTTCACTAACACCTCATTGTGAGTGGGAAGAACAGAACAGAGTGCCAGAGAGCAGGCGAGGACAGGAGGTCAGTGCACTGACCCGGATTCAGAGGCTTTGGTTTGTGGAACAAACTGCACCCTGCACCCCATTCCGCCCCC